>OX457044.1:15925984-16083484 GCA_949752735.1 Lumbricus terrestris
CGATTCAAAAACGAAACGCAACAAAAAGTAACAAAAACACGATTTTATTAAGTCTCATCTCCAATAACTGTTGTCAAATGAACTTGGCAGTGCTTCACAACTTGTGTTCAATGAGCACACCACCCGTGCCAAAACTTCTTTTGAGTCTCTTTGCGTCTTGATGGACCAGTTGATTAATCTGACAGATTCCTTATTTACCAATTTGATTGTCATCTTGCTAAGTGACTTCTCAGTGACTCGCAGCTACGCTGGTACCCTGTTTCTTTTTTAAATAGTAATAATAATGATCATCTGGCATTATCAAGGCTATTTGATACCAATTATTTGAGATGAGAAAGAAAATCGTGTTTTTTCACTTTTTTGTTGCGTTTCGTTTTTGAATCGTCAAAAAACGGCGGGTGATCTCTCTAAAAGTGGTATAACTTTTGTTCTGTTTGAAATATTTTGATGGAATCTGACCATCATGTGCAGATATGAATTGTCTTTAAGCCTATAAAATTTCATTTCGATGTTCTTACTTTTGGACAAGATATTGGCCAGAATAATTAGATAGTTTTTTTAACTTTTTGTTGCGTCGCGTTTTTAAATCGTCAAAAAACGATGGGTGACCTCACTATAAGTGGTGTAACTTTTGTTGTGTTTGAAATATTTTGATGAAATCTGACCATCATGTGTAAATATGAATTGTCTTTAACGCTGTAAAATTTCATTTCGAAATTCTTGCTTTTGGCCAAGATAATTATTGGCAAAAAACCTAGGGGGTCGTTTTTGGCGCATCCTGTATATGCTATTTGGCATGACCGCCTATAGACTAGATATAGTGATGGTAACTTCCATATAATTATAGCTAGATGTATATACAGAGCATGCAGCAAGATTATTAATTTTATAGGCGAGAATATATCTATTAACTTGGTAATGTACGCATCGTTTTATGGTCTGGTCACCATGGCAACCGTAAATATTCCGCCCTAAGTTATGCATTTGGGATTCAGTGACAGATCTGAAATGCCAGATTTCAAAGCAACATCACCCATCATCCGTTCATCGCTCACAGCCATTAGAGTATTCGTTTCAGGAAATCTTCGATTTTTGGTCCCGAATCACTGAGCTATAGTTCAAAAACATCTTCCACTAGCTATATGCAAAAGGTTATCTGATATAGACCTATAATATGTAGGCTACACTGCGCTGCATATATATATGTACATATATATATAAAAATACAAACAATCAAAAATATTGTATGTTATCTGAGTAGTTTCCTTGAAGAGGCGCTATATAAATACTTGAAAGAATGAATGAATCACAGTGTACAGGGTGGGCCATGAAAAAAAGCAATCTCCAGCGATTTTTTGCCAATATCTTGGCCAAAAATAAGAATTTTTCAAATCGCGTTTCACGCGCTTAAATGTAATTCATATCTACGTACAATAGCAAAATTTTACCAAGAAATTCCAAGCTGAACAAAAGTTGTATCGCTTTTAGTTTAGGTTGAATACCCACTGTTTTTTGACGATCAAAAAACGCAGGCTAACGCATCAAAAAGTTACAAAAACCCCGATTTTATTAAGTCACATCTCAAATAATTGCCCTCAAATGAACTTGATATTGTTTGACAACTTGTGTTCAATGTGTCCACCACCAGGTTCTTTGTAAAGTTCTTGATGGCCTTATCAATGTATTTAAGAGGTAAATCCTCCAATATCAACTCCAGTGCGACCATCAATTCTCTTACCACTCTTGGTCTTGGCCGCAGATTGTGGTCTTTTCCGCAAAGCTACCCACACTTGATAATTAAGTATTTCAGGTATAAATCCGGAGATTTGGAAGCTATTGGTTCTTCTTGATGAAACCAGTACAATAATATTGACATTTTGCCGATCCTCTTTCATCAACGGCATATTCCTTAACCTTCAATTTAACTCTTAATTTCTCCGCTCTCACTGTTCATAAGGGCAAGTGGTGATTATAGCCTAAGCTCAAAGAATTTGCCCATGAAGTTTCTGAAAACACATTGTGTCTGTCTTTGAAGCCTTGACCATTTTAATGTCTCATAAATTTCAACGTTACTCTTCTAATAGCAAAACTATGAAATGGAAAAAATCAAAAAATTCTTTATTTGCAATTTTCTAGTCATCTTGCAAAATGATTTCACAGTGACGTGCATCTTCGCTGGTACAATTTTTTTTTCAAAATAATAAGTATAATGATCATCTGGCAATATAAAGTTCATTTGGTAACAACTATTTGAGATGCGACCTGATAAAATTGTTTTTTTTAAAATTTTGGCTGCGTTAAGTTTTTATAGTTTCTTGATCGATCGGATTGTAGGGCGACTGATCAAGTCTCTCCCTCTTCCTTGGTTCATATTTAGCCAGGACCGAGTCCTATTGCCCGGGAGAGACGACGAGGACGTACTGAACCTGAGCCAAACGTGGCACTTCAAGGATATGTGCATGGGAAGAGGAGAAGAGGCAGATCCAGGAAGCGATGGATGGATGTGGCAGAAGAGGACTGCCTGAGGATGGGACTAACCGTGAGAGAGGCGGCGCGGAGAGCGCAGGACAGGGACGACTGGAGGCTGTCCATAAAGGAGCGGCTGATGCGGGCGGAAGCTTCGCCAGGGCCATAAGTCAGTAAGTCAAGTAAGACAAGTTTTTATATCGTCACAAAAAGTGGGTGAGCTCACTAAAAGTGATATAACTTCTATTCTACTTGCGATTTCTTGGTAAAATTTGGATCATCTTTAAGCCCGCAAAAACATTATTTGAAAATTCTTATTTTTGGCCAAGATATTGGCAAAAGCCGTAGGATTACTTTTTTGGCCCACCCTGTATATATGGGCATATATAGCACGTAGAGCTTGCTTTATTATAAATTCTACTCTCAGGTGAAAATCTAATAATTGCTGCGTTCAGAATGACTCAAGCACATTCCATCTTTCTCTTTTCGAAAAAAATCGCCACCCACTAAATCGTATACGAAAGAAGATTAATTTAATCAAATCTTCGTCTATCTTTATCGGTCTGAGAAGGATGCCAAGAATTTTTATGAGCCGGGGAAGCGCATAAAATACAGATTATACGGTATACGAATATCTATAACTTATATAACGCAAAGAAGGCAATGCTTTCCTCGCAGTACATAATACCGGTATGTCTGCATTGCAAGCCTTAAGATTGCGTTGTGCATATACAGGGTGCGCCAAAAGACCCCCCTTAGGTTTTTTGCCAATATCTTGGCCAGAGGTAAGAATTTCGAATTGAAATTTTACAGTCCTAAAGACAATTCATATTTGCACATAATGGCCAGATTTCATCAAAATATTTCAAACGCAACAAAAGTTATAACACTTTTAGAGAGGCCACCCACCGTTTTTGACGATTCAAAAACGATACGCAAACAATTAGGTTTTTTGCCAATATCATGACCAGAAGTAAGAATTTCGAAATGAAATTTTACAGGCGTAAAGACAATTCATATCTGCACATGGTGATCAGATTTCATCAAAATATTTCAAACAGAACAAAAGTTATACTACTTTTAGTGAGTCCACCCACTGTTTTTTGACGATTCAAAAACGAAATGCAACAAAACTAACAAAAACACGATTTTATTAAGTCTCATCTCAAATAACTGCTGTCAAATGAACTTGGTAGTGCTTCACAACTTGTGTTCAATCTGCCCGCCACCAGTGCCAAAACTTCTTTTGAGTATCTTTGCAAAGTTCTTGATGGACCAGTTGATTAATCTGACAGATTCCTTATTTACCAATTTGATTGTAATCTTGCTAAGTGACTTCTCAGTGACGCGTAGCTACGCTGGTACCCTGTTTTAAAAAAAATAGTAATAATAACGATCCTCTGACAATATCAAGGCTATTTGATACCAATTATTTGAGATGAGAAAAAAATCGTGTTCTTGTTACTTTTTTGCAGCGTTTCGTTTTTGAATCGTCAAAAAACGGTGCACGGGTGACCTCACTAAAAGTGTTATAACTTTTGTTCTGTTGGAAATATTTTGATGGAATCTGACCATCAGGTAGGTCTTAGTGTCATTTTGATATGAATTGTCTTTAAGCCTATAAAATATCATTTCGATATTCTTACTTTTGGCCAAGATATTGGCTACAATAATTAGATTGGTTTTTCGTTACTTTTTGTTGCGTCGCGTTTTTAAATCGTCAAAAAGATGGGTGACCTCACTAAAAGTGGTGTAACTTTTGTTGTGTTTGAAATATTTTGATGAAATCTGACCATCATGTGTAAATATGAATTGTCTTTAAGACTGTAAAATTTAATTTTGAAATTTTTACTTTTGACAAAGATATTGGAAAAAAAATTAGGGGGGTCTTTTTTGGCGCACCGTGTATACTAAGATTGCGTTGTAGATATTTAGATCGCGTTGCAGATATCAAGACTGTTACACTGCGGCTATAATATCTATAAAGAGTATACGTTGCAAATAAAGATAAATAATTGTTAAGAATTTTTTGTAAATATTGGAGTCTTCGCTGCAGACATGGGCCTAAAGAAATATTGATGCTACCTTGCAAATACCAACGCTGTGTTGTAAATATTAAGATTTCGTTGCAAATAGCCTAATAAGAGTAACCTACTTTGGTTAAAATTATTAAGACATATTAAGACTTCTTAAAAAATGCTAAGTCCACCTTGTACAATTCATCTTACTCAGTCTCTTCGTATGTCCGTTTGAAAGCGCTGTAGTTCTATGCTGCTGACACTTGGACTGAAGGGATTGACGAACATAGCAGACATCACCAAGTCACACGCATTTCCTTCAGCATTCAGCTGGCTTAATTGAAAGCAGCGCTGCAGTGTCTATAGTTGAAACTCTCTCTCTCTGTCTCTTCCGACCGACAAATCCTCGCTGGGTAAAGGTGAATCGTCTCGACAGTAATTTATCGGCTTCCCGCCAACCGTTTCGACTAACGGCTATCCCGGCAGACGTTTAAGCTAATTTTCATCTGCGCGGTCAAATCCAGTTTATCTCTGACTGTTCGGGTAATTGGTCGTTCATTTGGACCTGACGGTGGAGGCCACTGCCATCAACCAGCTGCTTATGCGACCACCGGGACCGAGAAACGTCAGGCGCAATTAACGAACTGCTTTAGAATTAGACACAAGCTAACGCCACGTACTACAACTATAACACGGAAAGATCACCAGCTGAAGTCTTACCAGGTCGCATTACTAACCTAGAAATCTTAGCAAACTAGTAATCTTAGCAAACTTGATGCTTCTCAGCTATTTTAGCCAATATATAGAGTTGCAGATCATGGGCGCCCGCAGAAATTTTTGCAGGGGGGGGCAAAATTTTTAAGTTGGTCACGGTTAAATTTCCTAGTCGCAAGAGCTTAAAAATTGCAAAGCTCGAAAGTGAGAATATGGGTATTTTTCAGAGAGGTTTCTTAATGCACATTTCTCAGTTTCATTTTGTGTAGACCTATCATTTTCAATATTTTTCTTAGAGCGAAGAAATTTATTAAAAATCAAAAGTACAATGTTAAAAAGTAGATTTTTGAAGGGGCGCTATATAAAGAATGAATGAATAGATGAACGAAAAACAGGTATCAGTTTTAAAGGGGCAAGTGCTCCATCAAGTTACTTCTATATTTTAATCGTAATTTCTAAACTTCTAAAGTGCCACTCCAGAGTCAATTGTAGGGCACCAGCTTATTCAGAAGCGCTGCATCGAGTCATCACAGGTTGTTCAAAGGACAGTCAAGAAAGAGGTCCGAGTCCTGTATCGAGAGGGTCAGATGTTAATGCAGGTGTCGTTTAGGAAGGTGGAGGATCCCGAAGATCAGAAGAATGGGGTATCAATTCTGTTGAACGGAGAAGACGTTGGTTTTGGGAGAAAATCTCGAGGCATTTTACCAGAGTCAATTATCCAAGTTTCTCTTCAGCTCGACCTACCCAAATTCTGTACTATCTGGCAGCATGCAAAATGGACAAAATGCAGCCTGACCTAAAGTAGACTTGATTCCATATATAGGCCTAATGCTGGTGAATATGTAGATCTCCATTACTTAATTTCAATGGGCTGTTGATAAATTTCAAATTTTTACATTAGTGTAATTTATTGATAATTAATTTTTGCGTAGTTGTGAAAAATTGCATTAGCCTACAGCCAGATTGCAGACAAGTAGGCCATAATCGATGGGAATACTATTTGTATGGGCACCCACGGGAGGGTTAAAAGTCATTGTTACCGTTTTCAGCAAGAGCTTAAAAAATGCAAGGCAGAAAATTAAGAGCTTCTTTATTTCTAAAGAGATTTCATTACTTAAATTTCTGACTTTCACTGAAGTGTATCATTCGTAACATTAATATTTCAATGGGAAGAAATTTCTTAGACCTCAAAAGTAGTAGTTAGAAAAATGGGTTTCAATTTTCCAGGGGGGCAAGTGCCCCCCCCTTGCCCCTATGTGCGGGCGCCCATGTTGCAGATTTCGGGTTGCTACGCTGTTGTTGTAATTATTATTATCGTTATTATTAATATTGCTAATACTATTATTACTATTATCATTATTATTATTTTATTTATTATTATTATTATTATTATTATTATTATTATTATTATTATTATTATTATTATTAAATATTTACGACAAATATCGCAGCCTTTGCTGGATTTGGGCTTCTGGGGGATCAAATCCAACGATTATTTAACTATCGAAAACACTGATTCATCACCATGAGCATTTATGTCAGCAAATTTACAAGAATGTTGCACTATATATTATTTAGTTTTTGTCTGAAAACAGGAACGTGTGATCTTAAAGTAGTAAAACATGCATGCTTGCGACGGCCACATTAGAATTTATTATCAAACAATTATCACAACTGGACAATCGGAATCAATTAAATAATACTTTTTGAAATCTACTTCACGGACTTCCCACAATATAACCTAAATTCCTCCGAACAGTGCCTAGATGTAAATTAACTGGACTCCGTTATCCATTACTCCGTCATGTAGGCCTAGGCTTATTTTAACTAAATTTCATTTAATTGTTTCATTGCTTAATTATTATAATGTGGCCGTCAGAAGAATGTATGCTTTACTGCTTTAAGATGTCTGCAAACCAAAATGCGGTTAGCAACTGATGAATTAAAGGCAATTCTTATGTCATCTTATATAGCCTCTGTATCATATATATATATATATATATATATATATATATATATATATATATATATATATATAGTCTTCTGGTGACTTTTTATTACATTGTAATAAAATTCAGTTCAGTTCTAAACTGCAAACCATAACAGTCAACAAATCTCAGCTAGCAAATAGCTTATATATTATATGCTGTTCAACAGAAATAAATAGCCTATATACGGTAAAATAGATGCTTAATATTTTGTAAATGACTTTAGCTAGTTAACTTTTTCAAACGTCGAGGGGCAGGCGTTATTTGTACGTAGCCTACGAACAGAGGTTCCACGAAAATGCACCGTATAGGTCCACGAGTGCAAACAGGGAGAGGTCGAAAATACGATTTTTTTGTACGTAGGTCTAAATGCTGTATATATATATATATGTGCCCGTAGCGGAAACTCATGTTCGTTTTTACCGATTGATGCCATTGTACATGGCTGACAAAACCTTTCCGCTTGTGTCATCATGTCATGGTGATCAACAAAGGCTCAAAGACCCTATTGTAAATTTTACACAAAACTGTAGACAACACATTTCCCGTCAAAACAAACTGACCCGGCTGCTGCAAAACGCTATAGTCTGCTGTCCAAATTGTTGTCTTCGTCACAAACGATTTTCATTTGAACCAGAGGCTCTAGGCAACTGATTGGCTGGCTTAGGCCTACATATAGCAGTCTAAATAATAATAATAATAATAATAATAATAATAATAATAATAATAATAATAATAATAATAATAATAATAATAATAATAATAATAATAATAATAATAATGCGTCGAAATTGGATCGGAGTTGATCTTTGCCGTCACCGGCCTGGTCAACCTCCTTCTTAAGGGTGAATGCCCTGAGGTCATCAGACCCGTACTATTTGGAGGCACTCTCATGGCGCTCAGAAAAGACTCTGGAGGTCTTCGGCCGATCGTCATAGGTTATTACTGGCGTAGACTCGCTTCTAAATGTGCAAACGCCTTTGCGGTCACAAGGGCAACCGCCTATCTTGCACCGAGACAGGTGGGAGTTGGTGTGCCGGGTGGAGCAGAGGCGGCGGTCCACGCAGCGAGACGTTTCCTGGAAACAATGCCAGCTGGATCCATTCTTGTGAAGCTCGACTTTAAGAATGCTTTCAACAGTCTTTACAGAGATAAAATGCTCTCGTCTATAGATGACATCCTGCCGGAACTTTCTCCATTCTGCCACCTCGCATATGCGGAGCCCTCTGAGCTCCGGTTTGGTCAATATCTGATTTCATCACAGGTCGGGCCCCAACAAGGAGACCCACTGGGACCGTTGCTTTTCTGTCTTCCGTTGCAACCCATTCTGCAAGATTTGTCATCACCGTTGGTTCTGGGATACATGGATGACCTATCCCTGGGAGGAGAGGCAGCCCTGGTGGCGAAGGATGTGAATCTCTTGATGCAGAAATGTGAGCAACTTGGACTTCAACTCAACCAGAAAAAATGCGAGATCATCTACCAACATGACATGCAAAGCCATGACCATCTCTTCCAGAACTTTACTGTCACGTCGCCAGAAAGAGCCTGTTTGCTTGGTGCGCCACTTTCCACCAGTGAGGCCTTGACAACTTGTCTTGAGGGCAGATGTACGGAGTTGGCGTTGGCAATTAACAGACTGGAGACCATCGCCAAACACGACGCTCTGATCCTCCTAAGATGTTCTCTCAGCTCCCATAGATTGATGTACACTTTAAGATGCATCCCGTGCACAGGGCACATCCTGCTGGACAAATTCGACGGACTCCTTCGGAACGGCTTGAGTGCAGTCCTCAACATCGCCCTGTCCAATGACCAATGGCTACAAGCATCTTTACCGGTGAAGATGGGTGGATTAGGAATTCGCCGGGTCGCTTCGCTTGCTCTTCCCGCCTTTTTGGCTTCCGCTGCAAGCACCCGAGCACTCCAGTCCTCCATGCTAGGCAATGCCTGTCCCGAAATCGACGAGCGGGTTGAGTTGATGAAGCATCTATGGTGTACTGAAAGCCAATCTGAGCTACCAGAGAGTATTGTGGCTCATAAACAATCAAGTTGGGACAAACCTCTAATGCAGAAGATGATTGCCGAGCTGAGCATTGCACTTTCCGACCCATACCATAAAGCGCGATTTATGGCTGTCACAGCGCCTCACGCGGGTGACTGGCTTTTCGCCCTCCCCGTGACCTCATGTGGTTTACGATTAGACGACGAAGCCGTCAGAATTGCGGTAGGACTCCGCCTGGGAACATGCATTTGCGAGCCTCATGCTTGCCCATGCGGAGGTCGAGTGACAGCAACTGGAGCACATGGTCTTTCCTGTGGCCTTGGACCGGGACGGATCGCAAGACACGCCACATTAAACGATCTATTCAGCCGGAGTCTCACACGAGCGGGATTCCCAAATATCAAGGAACCACCCGGTCTCTCTAGATCTGATGGCAGACGTCCGGATGGTCTTACGCTGATTCCTTGGTATAAAGGCCGAAACCTCGTATGGGACGCCACGGTGATTGACACTGTAGCTCCATCTTACATCCCTGCGACATCCTTGTCTGCAGGTGCGGCAGCGGAAGTGGCGGCTACGAGGAAGGTCGACAAATACAACCATCTTACTGCCACTTATCTCTTTGTTCCGCTGGCCTTCGAGACCATGGGCCCCATCAACATTGAGGGAATGAAGCTACTTAAAGATTTGGGGCGCCTGCTGACACGAATTACCGGAGACCCTAAAGAGACAACTTACCTATTCCAACGGTTTTCTGTCTGCATCCAGCGATTCAACGCTGTTGCCTGCAGGGGCACATTCGAAAAGCAGCCACTGCCATCTTATTAACTGTTCATTCCTGATTCTTTAGGTTTTATTTGCATGCGTTGTCATAATTGCCTTTGTGACTCGATATAATAATAATAATAATAGTAATAATAATAATAATAATAGAAATACAATAATAATTGAAATGATAATGACTGACTAGTGATAACAAGAAGAGTGCCTGATTAACGCATACGCCATGGCAGTGGTCCTCTGTGCATTACACCCACCATAGATAAAAATTTCATAATTAAATTTCCTATATAATATATATATTATATATTATATATATATATATGAAATATTTGTCGTCGCCGCTTCTATTGTGTGATCTGTCAGCTGCAAATGCCAAAGAGCGAGATTCAATTTCGTGGATTTGTCTATCTATCTTCATCGTCTGCTTTCGAGTATACGTCAAGACCACATGATGAAATTTTTAAGGACTAAATGACCTGCAGAGGACTATGTGACCTGATGGCCTAAGGCTTAAATTACCAGTAGGTTATTATGACCAAATTATTTAAGAACCAAACGACCATACAATTAAATGGCTTAAGGATCAAATGACCAGAGGAAGGACAATTTGATCATCGAAATAGAGGACCAGAGGACTAGTTTGCCACAGGCCTTACCTTAGACCTTAGTCCTTCCCGTGCAGATCTGCAGTTTCTCCACTCCACTCTGTTGCCACAGGACCATATGATAATGGGATCATAAAACCAGATAACCAGATGACAAATGGACCAGATGATCAGATGACCAAAGGTACAGCAGCCCAGAGTACCAGATGACCAGAGGATCAGATGAAAAAGGACCAGATGAAAAGACGACAAGACAACTATTAGACGACCAAATGACCAGAGGACAAAAGGACCAAAGACCTAGACGACCATAATAATAGAAGGCCATATGATCAAATCCATTTTTTCCTCTCCGATTGCTTTGACTTTCAATATTCTACTTTTTCGTCCAATTCAAACTGCCCGACTCCTCCTGAAAACGGATATTAACGGTCGCACGCGATAAACCTCGCGACTTATTACCCGCACCGAATCATTTACACAGCAAACTGAAGACGGACGGAGAGCGTGCGTGCACAGCCGTATACAAACACGCAAATCATATACAGGTATATACAGTTCATATCCTAAAATAGAGAACCTCGTGCATGGGGTAATATACACACGAGAAAATTAAATATATATATATATATATATATATATATTCAACTAGAATGAAATATATATGTTCATTTATGCATCTATATATATATACACTGGTGTGCATATTATGTTGAGATAAAAACGAATCAGCTGAATATGGAGACGAGCTTCCGGTGTCAATTCAAAACCGGAATCAAGGAGGAGGAGGAGAAGGTGGGCTGGAGAGACGGATGATCGATGGAAGTCGGTCCATACGATGAACGATTTATTGATTTCCAAAAAAAAAACTTCCATCAGTTGGAGCAATGTATTCGACGAAGCAGACGCCGGTGACACGAAACGGAGTATCCCCCCTGAAAGCTATCCGGGGGGATGAATTAATCTATCCCTCCGGATGGAATTAACCGGTCTTTACTATCCGGGGGGATGAACCAGTCTATCCCCTTTTTTGAAAATTGCGCATAATAAATTTTTTTATGCTGTAATCAAACTTTAAAGTGATTCTAATTGTTTTAAGTGTCCTAAGCAATGCTCAGATAAATGCAACTCGAATTTATTTAGTGACTCTGAGTGTTCTTAGGTGTTTTAAATGTTTTAAGTGCTCTAAAAACAGGGCAAAACAAATTATCTAGTATGAATAAACATACCTGTTAGTGTCATTGTTCAAAACAAAGCATATGAAAATTAATTTGCAAAAGAAAATACACGCGGAAGTGAATTTTTCAACTTTTCTTCATTTGGGGGGATACAATTAATACGGGGGATACTCTATTTCGTGACACCGGCGTCAGGTGATATTCTATACGGGGATGCTCTATTTCGTGACACCGGCGCAAAAGGTCACGACCCATAAACCAATCATTTATTAATTCATAAACATTGAAATTGACATGGCAGAAAATGTTATGCCAACAGTTACGCAGGGCACGACAAAGGCTTGCCAAAAAGGGACAAGAGCCATAGGCGTAACTTTCTATTGTGACGGTGGTGTCCGGTCACCACCACTTTTAAAAGTGGTGGTGAAATTCACCACCACTTTTTGGTCCAGGAAAAAATATTTTTTTAGCATGCAAGCATTTGGCTGTCTTCAGCTTAGGCTATTCGTTCTCAAAATCAAGAGGCAGAAGAGGAAATAGATAGAGAAACTAGAGAGGATGGAGATTGGAAAGAAACATCGCATCAAAGTAGATAATTGACGGGCCCGTCGGGCCTCTATAAAATTATACTGTGCACGATTTGACTGAATTTTCCAGTTTATCATTGGCCTTAACTTTGATTCCTTTGGATATTGGCGATTGGCTGTCACATCTTTAGCACTACTAGTATTAGCCTATTAGGCCTACTATTGTCGCTTCTTGCAGTCTGAAACTATACGCAGCAGCGCTTACTTAGTTACTTAGTCCTTCCCGTGCAGATTTGCACATCGGGCAACGCACTTCCTCCACTCCTCCCTGTCCATCGCCAATTCTTCAGCCTCATCCCATGACATCACCAGACATCTTAGATCACTTTTGATGGTGTCCCGACAGTTCTTTCGTGTTCTTCCTTTTTTACTTTTCTTCCAGCATTCCAGAACATACCCAGTTTGGCTCTTCGATCCTCATCCATGTGAACAGCATGCCCCATAAACCCAGTGTAGTCCTAAAAAATGAAGTGGGGGAACGCCTGGAAATTGAAGTAGCGACTGTAGCAAAAAGTGCAATCTTGCAAGAATTTTGCATAGTGTGAGCGCTGCTATTTTTGAAACTGTTGAATGTAAAAAAATAACAAAACACTTAATAAATGTAATTATGTAAATTTATACATAGGAATTGTTTGTTGAAGTCTTCTTTGTTCATTTATTTCAGCAGAAATGCTGCAAAATAGTGAGGGATCGCGTTCCCTCCCTGGAAAAAGTGCGGGAACGGCGTTCCCCCGCGTTCCCGCCCCACTACACCACTGCATAAACCTCAGTATTCTCTTCTAATGATGTTTTTCTTATCTTTTTGTCCCGTCGTCTCTCTTGTGATTTTGTTTGTTATGCTTGTTCAGCCATGATACCTGTAGAATCCTTCTCAGCCACCTTTGGTGTGCTGCATCCAGTCTTTTTCTGTTTGTTACCATCACGGGCCACGTCTCAGATCCGTACTGCACTGTGCTCACAAGTCACAACAAGTGCCTGTTGCATATTTTTTTTTACCCGGGTAGGTTGCAACTTGCAAGCCCACCGCAGAACTCTTCTCCTTTATTCTGGCCTAGGACAGGCTCAGGCTATCCTGATATCCTCGGCGGAAAAATTGTCGTCGCTAACCTACAGTAACCGACCTCAGTATACCTTATATAAGTGGTTCCCAAACTTTTTAACTTTAGGGCCACTTTTTCTAAGCTGGAGGACACGAGGGTCACTTTTTCTTCGATGAAGGACATTTAATTTATGGGCCACAAGGCTAAAATTGGGTTAACTAAAAGCATATAAAATTTTTATAATTGATTCTTAATAGAATGTTTGATGCATGTTGTTTATAGACGTCAAAATAAAATAATTTGTAAAATTATAAAATAATTATGTGTTCCATCCTGTCCAAATTATCAATTTTTCTATATGATAATTCTTTGAGAGATAATGGCCATTTTCATAGGCCTGACGGGCCACTTTTGGCCCACGGGCCACCGGTTGGGAACCGCTGCCATACATAGGCTATAGGTCCTATAGACGACTTCTTAACGGAAGTATTATGGTCTCCACCTCGAGAGAAGGTAAGTTCGCCAGCCCCACAGTTCCAAACAGATTTACGGCCCTGATCCTGTCCTGAAGCTATTTTAATAATTGGACAACGTGTAGTCCATTTTGTTGTAGTCTGGGCTTGAAATTATGAAATCGAGTTTCCGTAAAAGTTCATAATTATTACCAAAATTCATAACAGAAAAGTTTAAACATAACTGTAATCGCTGTTCAAGTGAGACTTTGCGAGTGGGATAGTTCATCATAGCGGAATGGGAGGGTAGAGAGAAGGGAAGAAAAATTCAGTGAGCAGACAAATAGTCACCACCACTTTCTGGGGGAAAGTTACGCCCTTGACAAGAGCTGCTTAATTAACTAACTGATCATAATTATTAGAAGCAGTAGGATGCTACAAAAACACATCCATTCATGCACCAAGTATACATTAGTTTCAATGTAAAGTATAGGAACAGCGAAACCAAATTATGAGAAATATAATACGTATTCAGTCTAACACTTATAGCACAAAAACAACAACACTAACACAAGCATACTACATGTAGGCTACATGCCCCGATCTGGACTTCGAACGGTCAGAGGCGTTGTACAAATTTGCCTGGGATCTGGATTATCTGGTAAAATGCAAATGGTAATCTCTAAGTTTCTTAAAGTAGCTATAAAAAGAGAAGGTAGTAATTTCCATTAAACCTTAACCTAGAAATGGAAATTAAACACTTGATAGTAGAATCGAATTTCAACAGGCATATACACAACTTTAAACAGCAGTGTTTAGTATACATATAGGCCTGATCTTTAAATTAATTGTATGCAATTGTTTGGCATTAATTGCAAACTATTTCTCCTAATTGTGACCTGGTCAGCAATTCAGGACCTTCATAAGCAACGAGGATAAGTCGATTAAAAAAATCAGGTGTCAAACGCCGTCAAAATTAATTAGGTGGCTTTTAGGCTTAATTGTCGCAATGGCATCTTGCACACTCAAAATATGGCTTCGATAGTGAATATGTAGCCTATATGTAGGCTATCCCTAGAATTGTTCAACTCAACCTTAAGCCGCGTTTGAACATCATTTTATGATTTCCTTTTAAATTGAACTCAGTTTAAATTTTTATGTTTATTTAAATAATTGTGGTTTACTAGCCTTGAGGGCGATGGTAGTAAGACAGCAAGCCACTAGCCTTTGCTGGCTCCTTTTGCAAAGTACCTAGTGTCCCATGATTGTATCAATAGACTTCTGTGTGCAATGAACAACTGCATTTATTCATTCAAACTACATGCAGTGCCTAAGGTGTGGCAGCTGGTTGTGCTGGTGCTGTTTTTCATTTGATGTAAGTATACATTCATTAGAAGTATTTGCCTATTAGACATTGTGGAAGGAACATCTCCCTCAAAACCTTTTCCTTCTCGGTTAAAGCAACTCATCGATCGTCTTTCGAGAGCTCGTTCGACCCCCTCCCCAACCCACAATGTACCTTGATTCTCGCAAGCAGAGAAGACAACATCAAACGTTGTATGACACCTGTGCTCACTGATGTCGTTTTCAATCTAGCTTGCATCGCAAGTCTGTTGTATAAGTACTAACGAATTTTTAAAAAAAACATTAGATCGTCTAAATTGTGATTATAAGGCACATATAGAAAGAAGTACACAATCAATTTTTCATGACATCTCAACCTTACAGTCTCGTAAACGCAACTGCTGAGTACATGTGCTGAAATACTTATCCAAGTACTTAATGATTACAAAATGGCCAACTGTCCACTAAATAATCTCGATTGATTGAAAGTCAAACAAAATCATCAAAAATGAGTCTTTGATCAAAGTATACAAATGTCAGCAATGTAATGCACTGGAAAAAGCAAATCGAAAACTAAAGACACATGCATAAAAACCTAATCAAACTAAAAATTTCAAACGCAAAACAAGTACTGTGTACTTAATCCTACAGGATAATATGGTCACATGTGTTTCATTAAGGTTGCTGGTTTTCAAAAAAATTAATTTATAGGCCATATCTGGTCAAACCGTTTTATTTGGAGACATACATTATTCTCCTGGAATTAATATGCTTCTTTTGAATATGCTTTATATTTTTCAGGATCTGGTCATAATTTTCATAAGATTTTTCTGTAATATAAACCTGGGTTATTTTTCTGATGCGCAACTGTAAGTTATGGACCGTTTGGAGGAATTTGACCATGTTAGACTTCTTCGATCATTTCGAGATGTTATCGAGAATCAAACTCAGCCGGCTGAAACTGAAAAGCAAATTGCTACAAACTTTTGCTTGTTGATTTTGCAAACAACGCTGAAATTATATGAATAAAATAAAACAACCCAGGAAATAGTTACACAAGGGCATACTTGAATGGTTTTCACTCATGATGCGACATTTCAACGCTTGCGTCATTCACTACATTTGTTAATCCTCCGTACCTCAAACTATTGATTGTGCATGAATTCAAACTTTATTAATATGAATAAAATTATTTCATTGGGAGTCGTTTGGCCAATGCTGTAACAATCCCCTCCAAAATAATGCCATCTCAATATTAAGTTTAGGCATACAGTAGCATATATATATGGAATCCGTAATATCTCATTTTGAATGACATTACTCTCACAGCAGATAGAATATTTACATTTTCCTCTTATTTTGCTTCAAATAACTTTTGGCTAGGGAGTGCTTGGATTTTTCAGCGTGCTTCTTGATGAATATTATGCAGAACAATATCACATCAGCATGTTTATTGGGAGCGTGGCACTGGAAAAGTATAGATTCTAATACGAACTTCAAGTTCGGACGATTTGGAAAATGCTCTTCTGCATGGATTCTTATGTGAAATTTCGATGCTCTCCGGAGTGATGTCTTTTGTGGCTTCTCAAATTAGAAGGGTTTGAGAATGTTTTCTGACAAACTTGACAAATGCATTATTTATCGCCTGCATGTGTTCTCAAATGATTCTTTAGATGACTGCTATGTCGATAGAGCGTCTCACATAAGTGACATAGATACGGTTTCTCTCCTGTATGAATTTTCAGATGACCACGAAGTCCGTGAGATCTGGAAAACGATTTTTGGCATTCAGGGCATTGATAGGGTTTCTCTCTTGTGTGAATTTTTAGATGAGAACGCAGACCATAAGAATGGGAAAAACATTTTTGGCATTGCGGGCATTCGTAGGTTTTTTCTCCTGTATGCATTCTGTTGTGAGTCTTTAAAGATGAAGGATGTGCGAACGCTTTTGGACATAACTGGCACAGATGAGGCTTCTCTCCACTATGGATTCTAAGATGATATTTTAAGTAATCGCACCTGGAAAAACTTTGTTTACATAAGTGGCATTGATATGGCTTCTCCCCAGTATGAGATCTCAAGTGAGTTCGTAGCGCACTATAATTTGAAAATGATGTGCAACATGACTGGCACAGAAAGGGTTTCTCTCCCGTATGGGTTCGAACATGCATTTGCAGACTAGAAGAAATAGAAAATCTTTTTTGACACGTGTCGCATTGAAATGGTTTCGCTCCAGTATGTGTTCTCGAGTGAACCGTCAGAGAAGAACTCTGTGCAAATGAGTTCGGGCAAAACTGACATCGAAATGGCCTGTCACCAGTATGGATTACAAGATGAACCTTTAAGGCACTAGAATGGAAATTTTTTTTCTTACATACCTGACACTGAAATGATTTCTCTCCAATATGTGTTCTTCTATGAAACTGCAGGTGTGAGAGTTGTTTAAATACTCTCTCACAGAATGGGCATCTATATGGTTTCTCTCCTGTATGGGTTCTAAGATGAGTCTGTAGATTGTGTGACTGTGA
The DNA here is from genome assembly GCA_949752735.1 of Lumbricus terrestris. Taxonomy (NCBI): domain Eukaryota; kingdom Metazoa; phylum Annelida; class Clitellata; order Crassiclitellata; family Lumbricidae; genus Lumbricus; species Lumbricus terrestris. The sequence goes on from OX457044.1 coordinate 15,943,693, forward strand.
AAATCGTTTTTGACATACGAGGCACTCAAATGGTTTATCTCCAGTGTGGGTTCTAGTATGTGTCTTCAGACCCGTACAGAACGCGAACATTTTTTCGCAATGAAGACAGACGTAAGGCTTTTCTCCGGTATGGATTCTCATGTGCTGTTTGAAACCACGTGAGTCCTTAAACAGCTTCTGACAAAATTCGCATTCGTTCTCCTTTTCCTTGGAGCAGTCACTCTTCGCTCTCTTTGTAATGTAATGTAATGTAATGTAATTCAGACAATTTGTATAGCATCGTCAGTAGCAAGCTACTTCTAGGATGCTTTACACGCATAATGTCAACTGTCAGAGTAAATGTCATGAGCTCGAGAGCAAGTGTAGCTTCAATTGTTTGTTTTTTTGGGTTTTTTTCTCTTTATTTCCCTCTTTCGGCTATTGGACATCACGAAAGATTAATTATCACTTAAGGTTATGTTTCATGTATGATTTCCCACAAAAATAGAATTGAGTATCCTGCAAGTTCCTGTAGATTGCATTGATTCAAAGGCCTAAATTGCCGGTTGCATGCTTTTTCCAGTGTGTAATGATCTGAAATAATAATAGCTTCACTGGTTGCAAAACCCAAAGCAATACATTTCTTTATTTATATTTCAGTTACACCGATGACATATCCAGAAACTTCATGAGAATGGCCATGTGGGAGGGGATCAAGGTGTGCGGGTGGAAAAGGTTTGGGGAGTGGAAGTGCTCAGCCCCAATTAGAAATTTTTGGAATTTCAACATTGCAATGGCAGCATTTTAAGTTGTCATCTTAAAATCCTTGCTGTACTTTGTACTTCTCCAGTGCTGATAACAGTGGTCTAAGATTTCAATAAATATTCTTTACAACAATAAACATTTCTTTTTAAGTTTCCACATTGTAAGGTTGCCATTCTATGACATCTTTGCAAACTTGTCATGTTATTCCAGTGCTATAAAAAGAGTGATTCAAGGTTTCAATAAATATAATTGTAATTACGATTAGGCCTATAATTTCTTTATGTGTCAGCTTCAGCAACTCAGTTTTGCTGCTGCTGGACTATTTTCATGAATAACTACAGACGGGACTCGGGAGTATCCCTATAATCATAGGCCTATAAGCTTACTTTGTAGCATTGGAATCTGCCTATAGTCCGGTCTCTTAGCGGTCGAAAACATCGTTATTGTGCATTTTGGTGCTACAAAGAAAAGAAAGATATTTTTGAGTTCAGGAAGAAATTCTAAGAAAAGTGTGATATAGTGCCAGTGGAAAAAATGGGAAAAATTTTTCCAGTTTTTTTCCATTGGATTTTTTCCAGGAACATTAAATCATAATGTTGAAATAGCTCATAACAAGCTGAAATTTTCAGGATATGTGTAGGAATATTAGTAGAATGAGATACGAAAAGTGCCAAACAATCCTTCAAGAACTCTTTCCGAAATCCAAGATGGCGTACAAAATGGCCGCCATTTCCCAAGGTCATTAGTCATCACCTGGAAAAAGCTCGTAACAAGCCGAAATTTGCAGGATAGGCGTAGAAGTATGAGTAGAATAAAATTCCAAAAGTGCCAAGCAATCCTCCAGGAGCTCTTTCTGGAAACCAAGATGGCGTCCAAGATGGCCGTCATTTTACAAGGTCATTAATTATCACCTGAAAAATGCTCGTAACAAGCTGAAATTTTCAGGATAGGTGAAAGAATATGAGTAGAATAACATATCAAAAGTGCAAAACAATCCATCAGAAGTTCTCTCTGTAAACCAAGATGGCGTCCAAAATGGCCTCCATTTTTCATTATTGTGTTAGTTTTGCAACCTGAGAAGCTGGAATCACTATGGAAGCGACACGTACCGTGGTTTGGTGGACGAACATTGATCCCCTGGACATTATCCAATATCCATCCTCCCATTTTACGTATAAAATTTTCAGGTGGACATGACTCGGGTTGACCGCATCTGTGCAGTTGGCCTATTTCTGCATTTAAGTGATAACGCTTTATTAATATTTTTCCACCGTGTCATTCCTTGTAAGATCATGATGGTAAAAACCTGATATTGCTATTCAGATGTAAAGACAAGACTTGTTAGTTCGATCCATTCTGCTATTCCGTGGCCAACAATAAGATTATAGTTAGAGTCATTTAGGTTTAGATTACATTTAAGACCTGTCAATGTTGTGTTCGTCTTACCTTAGCGACCTTTTAATGCCGTTCGCATATAAAATTATATCTACAGTAAACATCAGCTGTGACGAACTTTGAACGATTACTGTAATAATTAAGTTAACAAACAAGTAGCAGAGAGATAATGTGCAGGGATTATGTCCTTGGGACAAATGTTCGTCCTCCGAACCAGAGTACGTGTCACCTCCATAGTGATTCCAGCTTCTCAGGTTGCAAAACTAACACAATAATGAAAAATGGCGGCCATTTTGGACGCCATCTTGGTTTACAGAGAGAACTTCTGATGGATTGTTTTGCACTTTTGATATGTTATTCTACTCATATTCTTTCACCTATCCTGAAAATTTCAGCTTGTTACGAGCATTTTTCAGGTGATAATTAATGACCTTGTAGAATGACGGCCATCTTGGACGCCATCTTGGTTTCCAGAAAGAGCTCCTGAAGGATTGCTTGGCACTTTTGGAACTTTATTCTACTCATACTTCTACGCCTATCCTGCAAATTTCGGCTTGTTACGAGCTTTTTCCAGGTGATGACTAATGACCTTGGGAAATGGCGGCCATTTTGTACGCCATCTTGGATTTCGGATAGAGCTTTTGAAGGATTGTTTGGCACTTTTCGTATCTCATTCTACTAATATTCCTACACATATCCTGAAAATTTCAGCTTGTTATGAGCTTCTTCAACATTATGATTTAATGTTCCTGGAAAAAATCTAATGGGAAAAAACTGGAAAAAGTGGAAAAATTTTTCCCATTTTTTCCACTGGCACTATGCCACACTTTTCTTAGAATTTCTTCCTGAACTCAAAAATATCTTTCTTTTGCTTGTAGCACCAAAATGCACAATTTTTCGCTAACATCCCGGACTACTATCCCTGCAGCACGAGATGGACCTGAATTGCTTACCAGGACATAATTAGCAGAATTGTTTTTACAAGGTACACAAACTAACCAAGAACTGCCAAACCACCAACTTTGGAAAGCCATGCAGTATGCTAATGATGTTGCGTTACTAAGTGTTCAAAGAACAAAATATTTTGAAATTTGAGTCAAACATTTCAAAGGTAGCACTGGAGTATTTAATTGCATAAAAATAGCATTTTGCAAATATTTATTGACAGTAAGTTATACCCGTTATGAAAATGGTAGCATTATATAATATAATAGTATATAATAACATGATCATAATCATAAATACACCGTGGCTCAATAAAAAGTAAGCCAAACTGTTTTTCGTATATCTCTAATGTCTGATGATTAATCATACTAAAGTTTTTCAATATTTAGAGAATTGAACTGGTCAACAATATGATTCCAACATATAACATGTCATAAATTTGAACGGATAGAAAGATATGCATCTTCCTCCTTCAAAATCTGTACCTATAGTATCTTTGGACAGTATCCAATGCCCACACTAACTCTCATCCTGACCCTAACCGAAAACTACGATGTATAACCAAACGCCTAACCTGACCCTAACCGACACTCACGATGCCAAATCTGAACCTAACCGACACTCACGATGCCAAATCTGACCTTAACCGACACTCACGATGCCTAACCTCACCCTAACCGATACTCACGATTCATAACCCAACGCCTGATCTGATCCTAACTGACACTCACGATGCCTAACCGTAACCCAAACTCACGATGACCGAATGCATCGAAAGGTGTATAAAAGCGCCCGATCATTTTTCGAAGCGCAGGTTTCTTCACTTTCGAAGTTTCTATTTAGTGTTTTTTTATATATTTATCCTCATTTATAATTATTAATTTAACTCTTCTACTTAGATCTCGCGTCGACTACTGACTGACTGAGTGCATTGCATCACGGGATGCGGGAGATACGTCGCAGCATTCTATGTTAGCGATTTCTTGGGCGGCCATATTGTTTACATGGACAAGACTGTAGTCTTCTTCACTCTTCGCAATTACCAAATAATGTAAAGACAGTCCATGTATGGTGTCACGACAACTCGTCTACCGACAACTCGTCTAACGACAAGTGGTCTCCGGACAATTCGTCTACGACAACTGGTCTACAGACAAGTGATCCACCGCTTGAGAAATGGAAGCCGGATGAAAGTTTTTACGGGTGAAATGGAGGTTTGGATTGATGAAAAAACGCAAGAGAAATGAAATCTGGATGATGGCTCTTTTTACAGGTGAAATAGAAGCTGGATTGACGAAAATAACGTATGAGAAACAAAAGCTGGATGAAAGTATTTCTTGATCTGAAATAGAAGCTGGATTGATGAAAAACGCTTAAGTAATGGAAGCTGGATAAGGGTATTGTTTTATATCTGAAATAGAAGCTGGATTGACGAAAATAACGGGTGAGAAATAGAAGCTGGATGAAGGTATTTTTAGATCTGAAGTAGAAGCTGGATGCATGTCGAAATACATGAATAAAATCATCGATCCAGCTTCCATTTAAGCTAAGAAACCATTTTCATAAATCCAGCTTCTGTTTCACCAATACTATTCGTCTGTAGACCAGTTGTCGTTAGACCAATTGTCCGGAGACGAGTTGTCGGTAGACGAGTTGTCGGTAGACCAGTTGTCGTGGAACCCCATGTATTGTACAGGACAGCTGTTTCATTCTTGTGACTTGATGCTCTTCAATTTTATATAAATATGATCTCTTTGGGTTAGATGTGGAATCTTCTGAAATGTTTCAGATTTGAAATTAAAATGACTGTAGGAGTGTAAGCCTATGAAGTTCCTGAATGCCAAATAACCTGAGAAGCCTGGGATATTGGATACGAAACCGTGAAAATAATGCATCATGGGATGCGGCTGCACTATGGAACCATAGTACGCTTTTGGAACTTTCCTCGGAGGATTAAGAGAACAATCAACTAGCCTAAGTCTTATTAAGAGAAACACATTAGCCTACTTTTATTGATCTGAAAAAGCCTAATTTTTGAAAGGTTGATCATAAACTTAATTAATTCGTCGACACTAAATTTGAAACTTCAAACCTTGCTTGAAGAATTCGCTGGAACTGGTGACGTCACTTTTCATCGAGCGGCAAACACGAAGTATTTTTGTGCCCAAGAGGAGCATGATAGGGGAAAAAGACTATAATATCGACAGACGCCAAATGCCATAATAGAGAAATCTGAAGAAGGATTGCATTCGCAACAGGAAATGAGGCTATCACGAAGAGAAGATAACTACCTAGAGGGTTAAATGAACAGAAATTTTAAGATACGGATTGAAATCAGTTTATTGCACGTTCAACTCTGGTTATACAAACATGAACGACTAAGTGCAGTACAAATGCAATTAGGATGATAAAGTCCAGGGGCGGGTCCAGGGGGGGTCAATCCGACCATGCGGATCTCATTTAGAAAATTCTTAATTTCTCAATAGCCATTTTGAGGTGGAAAGTTGACGTGCCCCCCCCCCCCACATTACGGCATAGGCCTACCTTTACAAAAGTAGCCTAGTCTATGATGACTACAAAAAGAGATCATCAAATTTTTCGCGGATAAAATGGTATACTTTCCGGAAAATTGGCCAAACGACTAAAAAAGTCATTAGAGTTTTTGGCGGATAAAATGGTATATTTTCCGGCAAAATTGGCCAAACAACTAAAAAACATTTTTCCTTGCACAAGACCGAAAAATTTGACCCACATTCGAAACGTTCTGGATCCGCCGCTGATAAAGTGACTTTTATTGAGTGTGGCGCAGAAGGCCTACGGTTCAGAAACCTTGACCATGAGCAGGGCCGGATAAAGAAATGTGGGGGCCCTGTTCGGGAAATTTTTTGCGGATCTCCAAAAATTCTGACGACCTATTTTTAGTCGTTTGGTCGAAATTCTACAAATTTTCGGGAAAAAGTTTTTCTGGCATGTGTGGGCCCCAATGTGCATGGGCCCTGTTCGGCCGAACATGTTGAACATGCCTTAATCCGGCCCTGACCATGAGAAAAGATGATAGGGCCTATAAAAAAGACTGGAGGAATTTGAAATATGGACATAAAGAGAAAACGGAAAAGATCAGCTTGACAGAGCATAAAACAAACGAAGAAGTGCAGGGAATATTTGGAGAAGGGCGAACAATTAGCAAAACTACACGATTACTACATTTCATCCAGATTCGGTAGGGCCTAATTGGATCCGTCTAGCTCGTCTCCTCAACCATTTGAAAACTATTTCTCCTAATTGTGACCTGCTCAGCAATTCCAGTTTGAGCAACGAGCAAACAGTGTGAATTAGATCCTATCCCCACTGCTCTCCTAAAAGACTGTGCCCCCGTCCTCATTCCTCTAATCACTAAAATTATCAATCTTTCACTCTCCACTGGCAATTTTCCAATGGTCTTCAAGCAATCTCTCGTCACTCCTCTTCTGAAAAAGCAAATCTTGACAAGGAAAACCTATCAAATTACCGACCCATCTCCAACCTTTCTTTTCTATCGAAATTAACTGAGCGAATTGTCCTTTCCCGCCTAAACCAATGGTCTTCAAGCAATCTCTCGTCACTCCTCTTCTGAAAAAGGCAAATCTTGACAAGGAAAACCTATCAAATTACCGACCCATCTCCAACCTTTCTTTTCTATCGAAATTAACTGAGCGAATTGTCCTTTCCCGCCTAAACGATTAGGCCTACCTCTCTTCTAAAGTTCTAAAATAGATGTTCAATGCTTTATAAACGACTTTAGCTAGTTAACGTTTTGCAAACGTCGAGGGGCAGGCGTTATTTGTTCGTAGCCTACGAACAGAGGTTCCACGAAAATGTACCGTAGGTCCACGAGTGCAACAGAGAGAGGTCGAAAATACGATTTTTTGTGTACGTAGGTCTAATGCTGTATGGATGTGCCCGTAGCGGAAACTCACGTTCTTTTTTACCGACTGATGCCATTGTACATGGCTGACTAAACCTTTCCGCTTGTGTCATCATGTCATGGTGATCAACAAAGGCTCAAAGACCCTAATGTAAATTTTACACAAAACTGTAGACAACACATTTCCCGTCAAAACAAACTGACCCGGCTGCTGCAAAGCTCTATATCTCTACCAGTCTGCTGTCCAAATTGTTGTCTTCGTCACAAACGATTTTCATTTCAACCAGAGACTCTAAGCAACTGATTGGCTGGCTTACATATAGCAGTCTAAATAATAATAATATAAATACAAATAATAATTGAAATGGTAATGAATGACTAGTGATAACAAGAAGAGTGCCTGATTAACGCATATATACGCCAGTGGTCCTCTGTGTATTACACCCACCATAGATAAAAATATCATAATTAAATTTCCTGTATAATATATATATATTATATATATATATACATATATATATATATATATATATGAAATATTTGTCGTCGCCGCTTCTATTGTGTGATCTGTCAGCTGCAAATGTCAAAGAGCGAGATTCAATTTCGTGGATTTGTCTATCATCCATCTTCATCGTCTGCTTTCGAGTATACGTCAAGACCACATGATCAAATTTTTAAGGACTAAATAACCTGCAGAGGACTATGTGACCTGATGACCTAAGGATCAAATTACCAGTAGATTATATGACCAAATTATTTAAGAACCAAACGACCATACAATTTAATGGCCTAAGGATCAAATGACCAGAGGAAGGATCATTTGACCATCGGAGCAGAGACCAAAGGACTACTTTTCCACAGGCCTTGCCTTAGACCTTAGTCCTTCCCGTACAGATCTGCAGTTTCTCCACTCCACTCTGTTGCCACAGGACCCTATGATAATGGGATCATAAAACCAGACAACCAGATGACAAATGGACCAGATGATCAGATGACCAAAGGTGCAGTAGTCCAGAGCACCAGATGAAAACATCCAGATGAAATAGACGGATAGACTAGACTAGACGACCAAATGACCAGAGGACAAAAGGACCAAATACCTAGACGATCAAATGACCAGAGGACAAAAGGACCAAAGACCTAGACGATCAAATGACCAGAGGACAAAAGGACCAAAGACCTAGACGACCATAATATATAAAGCCATCTATCTGATCTAATCCAATCCTTCTTCTCCGATTGCTTTGACTTTCAATATTCTACTTTTTCGTCCCATTCAAACTGCCCGACTCCTCCTGAAAACGGATATTAACGTTCGCACGCGATAAACCTCGCGACTTATTACCCGCACCGAATCATTTACACAGCAAACTGAAGACGGACGGAGAGCGTGCGTGCACAGCCGTATACAAACACGCAAATCATATACAGGTATATACAGTTCATATCCTAAAATAGAGAACCTCGTGCATGGGGTATACACGAGAAAACTAAATATATATATATAGGCCTATTCAACTAGAATGAAAAATATATATATTCATTTATGCATCTCTATATATATATATATACACTGGTGTGCATATTATGTTGAGATAAAAACGAATCAGCTGAATATGGAGACGTGCATCCGGTGTCAACTAAAAACCGGAAAGAAGGAGTAGGAGGAAAAGGTGGGCTGGAGAGATGGATGATCGATTGCAGTCGGTCCATACGATGAACGATTTATCGATTTCCACAAAAAAACTTACTTCCATCAGTTGGAGCAATATATATTCGACGAAGCAGACGCTGGCACTAAAGGTCACGACCCAGAAGTCAGTCGATTATTAATAATTCATAAACATTGAAATTGACATTGCAGAAAATGTTATGCCAACAGCTACGCAGGGCATGACAAAGGCTTGCCCAAAAGGGATAAGAGCTGCTTAATTAACTAACTGATCATAATTATTAGAAGCAGTAGGATGCTACAAAAACACATTCATCCATGCACCAAATATACATTAGTTTCAATGTAAAGTATAGGAACAGCGAAACCAAATTATGAGAAATATAATCCGAATTCAGTCTAACACTTATAGCACAAAAACAACAACACTAACACAAGCATACAACATGTTCCGATCTGGCCATCGAACGGTGAGAGTCGTTGTACAAATTTGCCTGGTATCTGAATTATCTGGTAAAATGCAAATTTATGGTAATCTCTAAGTTTCTTAAAGTAGCTATAAAAAGAGAAGGTAGTAATTTTCATTAAACCTGAACCTAGAAATGGAAATTAAACACTTGATAGTAGAATCGAATTTCAACAGGCATATATGCACAACTTTAAACATCAGTGATTAGTAGGCCTGATCTTTAAATTAATTGTATGCAATTGTTTGGCACTAATTGCAAACTATTTCTCCTAATTGTGACCTGGTCAGCAATTCAGGACCTTCATAAGCAACGAGGATAAGTCGATTAAAAAAATCAGGTGTCAAACGCCGTCAAAATTAATTAGGTGGCTTTTAGGCTTAATTGTCGCAATGGCATCTTGCACACTCAAAATATGGCTTCGATAGGGAATATGTAGCCTATATGTAGGCTATCTCTGGAATTGTTCCACTCAACCTTAAACCGTGTTTGAACATCATTTTATGATTTCCTTTTAAATTGAACTCAGTTTAAATTTTTATGTTTATTTAAATAATTGTGGTTTACTAGCCTTGAGGGCGATGGTAGTAAGACAGCAAACCACTAGCCTTTGCTGGCCCCTTTTGCAAAGAACCTATAGTGTCCCATGATTGTATCAATAGATTTTTTATGTGCAATGAACAACTGCATTTATTCATTCAAACTACATGCAGTGCCTAAGGTGTGGCAGCTGGTTGTGCTGGTGCTGCTGATGTTGCGATCATTTGGTGTAAATATACACTCGTTACAAGTATTAGACATTGTGGAAGGAACATCTCCATCAAAACCCTTTTCCTTCTCGGTTAAAGCAATTCATCGATCGTCTTTCGAGAGCTCGTTCGACCCCCTCCCCAACCCACAACGTACCTTGATTCTCGCAAGCAGAGAAGACTACATCAAACGCTGTATGACACATGTGCCCGCTGATGTCGTTTTCAATCTAGCTTGTCATCACAAGTATAAGTACTAACGAATTTTTTAAAAAAACATTAGATCGTCTAAATTGTGATTATAAGGCACATATAGAAAGAAGTACACAATCAATTTTTCATGACATCTCAACCTTACAGTCTCATAAACGCAACTGCTGAGCACGTGTGCTGAAATAGTTATCCAAGTACTTAATGATCACAAAATGGCCACATGTCCACTAATCTCGATTGATTGAAAGTCAAACAAAATCATCATTCATCAATGTATAAAAATGTCAGCATTGTAATGTACCGGAAAGAGCAAATCAAAAGCTAAAGACACATGCATAAAAACCTAATCAAACTAAAAATGTCAAACGCAAACAAGTACTGTGTACTTAATCCTACAGGATAATTATGGTCACATGTGTTTCATTAAGGTTGCTGGTTTTCAAAACAAAATTTATAAGCCATATCTGGTACTATTTTAGTTGGAGACATACATTATTCTTCTGGAATTAACATGTTTCTTTTTGAATATATTTTATATTTTTCAGGGATATGGTCATAATATTTATTATTTTCATAAGATTTTTCCGTGAAATAAACCTGGGTTATTTTTCTGATGCGAAACTGTAAGTTTTGGACCGTTTGGAGGAATTTGACCATGTTAGACTTCTTCGATCATTTTAGAGATGTTATCGAGAATCAAACTAAGCCGACTAAAACTGAAAAGTAATTGTTACAAACTTTTGTTTGTTGATTTTGCAAATAACGCTGAAATTATACGAATAAAATAAAACAACCCAGGAAATAGTTACACAAGGGCATACTTGAATGGTTTTTCACTCATGATGCGACATTTCCACGCATGCGTCATTCAATGCATTTGTTAATCATCTGTACCTCAAACTATTGATTGTGCATGAATTCAATCTTTGTCTTTTTTATGAATAAAATTATCTCATTGGAAGTCGTTTGGCCAATGCTGTAACAATCCCCCACAAACATAGGTGCAATCACGTCCTAAAAGTTGGGGGGGACCAAAATGAATCACGTCCTAAAAGTTGGGGACCATAATAATACAGTTAGGGGACCACTAAAAAGTTGGAAGGACGCTTCCCGTGGGTCCCATAGGGTGGTTGCACCTATGTCCACAAAATAATGCCATCTCAATATTAAGTTTAGGCATACAGTAGCGTATATAGGCCTATATATGGAATCCGTGATATCTCACTTTGAATGACATTACTCTCACAGCAGATGGAATGTTTACATTTTCCTCTTATTTTGCTTCAAATAACTTTTGGGCAGGGAGTGCTTGGATTTTTCAGCGTGCTTCTTGCTGAATATTATGCAGAACAAAAAATCACATCAGTATGTTTATTGGCAGAGTGGCACTGGAAAAGTATAGATTCCAATACTAACTTCACGATCGGACGATTTGGAAAATGCTCTTCTCCTGCATGGATTCTTATGTGAAATTTGGATGCTTCCCGGAGTGATGTCTTTTGTGGCTTCTCAAATTAGAAAGGCTTGAGAATGTTTTCTGACAAACTTGACAAATGCATTATTTATATCCTGCATGTGTTCTTAAATGATTCTTTAGATGACTGCTATGTCGATAGAGCGTCTCACATAAGTGACATACAAATGTAGATACGGTTTCTCTCCTGTATGAATTTTCAGATGACCACGAAGTCCGTGAGATCTGGAAAACCATTTTTGGCATTCAGGGCATTGATAGGGTTTCTCTTTTGTGTGAATTTTTAGATGAGAACGCAGACCATAAGAATGGGAAAACCATTTTTGGCACTGTGGGCATTCGTAGGTTTTTTCTCCTGTATGAATTCTGCTGTGAGTCTTTAAAAATGAAGGGTGTGCGAACGCTTTAGGACATAACTGGCACAGATGAGGCTTCTCTCCAGTATGGATTCTAAGGTGATATTTTAGGTTTCCGCATTGGGTAAAACTTCGTCTACATAAGTGGCATTGACATGGCTTCTCCCCAGTATGAGATCTCATGTGAGTTTGTAGCGCACTAGGTTTTGAAAATGTTATGTAACATAACTGGCACAGAACGGGTTTCTCTCTTGTATGGGTTCGAACATGCCTTTGCAGACTAGAAGAACAAGAAAATCTGTTTCGACATATGTCGCATTGAAATGGCTTCTCTCCTGTATGTGTTCGAACATGCATTTGCAGACTAGAAGATTGAGAAAATCTTTTTTGACATGAGTCGCATTGAAATGGTTTCTCTCCCGTGTGGGTTCTCATGTGAACCCTAAGAGAAGAATTATGTGAAAATGTTTTCAGGCATAACTGACATCGAAATGGCCTGTCACCAGTATGGATTACAAGATGAACCTTTAAAGCACTAGAATGAACAAATTTTTTCTTACATACCTGACACTGAAATGGTTTCTCTCCAGTATGTGTTCTCCTATGACGCTGCAGGTGTGAGAGTTGTCTAAATACTTTCTCACATAATGTACATCTATATGGTTTCTCTCCAGTATGGGTTCGCACATGCCTTTGTAGACTAGAGGCAAGAGAAAATTTGTTTCCGCATATATCACATTGAAATGGTTTCTCTCCAGTATGAGTTCTCTTATGACGCTGCAGGTGTGAGAGTTGTCCAAATACTTTCTCACATAATTGACATCTATATGGCTTCTCTCCAGTATGGGTTCGAACATGTTTTTCCAGACTAGAATCAAGAGAAAATACGTTTCCGCATATATCACATTGAAATGGTTTCTCTCCAGTATGAGTTCTCTTATGACGCTGCAGGTGTGAGAGTTGTCTAAATACTTTCTCACATAATTTACATTTATGTGGTTTCTCTCCAGTATGGCTTCTGAGATGAGTTTGTAGATTGCGTGACTGTGAAAATCGTTTTCGACACAAAAGGCATTCAAATGGCTTATCTAAAATGTGAGTTCTGGTATGTGTCCTCAGACTTTGAGAGAACGAGAACGTTTTTTGGCAATGCAGGCAAACATAAGGCTTTTCTCCAGTGTGAATTCTCATGTGCTCTTTTAAAAACCCTGCGTTCTTAAACAGTTTCTGGCATAATTCGCATTCGTTCTTCTTTTCCTTGGAGCAGTTTCGCTTCATTCTCTTCATTTCCCTCGTTCGACTATTGGACATCACAAAAGATTATTATAACTTAAGATTATGTGTCATGTATAATTTCCCACAAAAGTAGAATAGAAAATAATGAGTATCCTGTAAGTTCCTGTAGATTGCATTGATTCAAAGGCCTTAATTGACGGTTGCATGCTTTCTCCAGTGTGTAATGATCTGAAATAACAATAACTTCACTAGTTGCAAAAAACTTAAAGCAATACATTTCTTTATTTATATTTCAGTTACACCAATGACGTATCCAGAAACTTCACGAGAGTGGCCAAGTGGGAGGGGATCAAGGTGTGCAGGTGGAAAGCGTTTGGGGAGTGGGTGTGCTCTGCCTCAAGCAGAAACTTTTGGAAATTTCAACATTGCAATGGCAGCATTTTGTCATCTTAAAATCCTTGCTGTACTTTGTACTTTTCCAGTGCTGGCAAGAGTGGTCTAAAATTTCAATAAATATACTTTACAATAATAACCATTTCTTTTTAAGTTTCAACATTATAATGTTGCCATTCTATGACATCTTTACAAACTTATTCTGTTATTCCAGTGCTATAAAAAGAGTGATTATTTCAATAAATATAATTGTAATTACGATTAGACATATAACTTCTTTATGTAACATCTTCAGCAACTCAGCTTTGCTGCTGCTTGACTATTTTAATGAATAACTACAGACGGGAGTATCCCTATAACCACATGCCTATAAGCTTACTTTGTCCTATAACCACATTCCTATAAGCTTACTTTGTTCTATAACCACATGCCTATAAGCTTACTTTGTTCTATAACCACATGCCTATAAGCTTACTTTGTTCTATAACCACATGCCTATAAGCTTACTTTGTAGCATTGGAATCTGCCTATCCCTGCAGCACGAGATGGACCTGAATTGCTTACCAGGACACAATTAGCAAGAAATTTTTACAAGGTACACAAACCAAGCAAAAACTGCCAAACCACCAACATTGGAAAGCCACGTACATGTAGTAGGATAATGATGTGGCATTACTAAGCGTTCAAAGAACAAAACATTTTGAAATTCGAGTCAAACAATTCAAAGGTAGCACTGGAGAGAAAGTATCTAATTGCATAAAAATAGCATTTCGCAAATTTTATTGACATTAAGTTATTCCCTTTATGAAAATCGAAGCATTATATAAGATAATAGTACATAATAACATGATCATAATCATAATACACCGTGGTTTAATAAAAAGTAAGCCAAACTGCTTTTCGTATATCTTTAATGTCTGATGATTAATCATACTAAAGTTTTCCCCAATATTTAGAGAATTGAACCAACAGGACACAATATGAATACAACATAGCATGTCATAAATTTGAACGGGTAGAAAGATATGAATCTTTCTACATCAAAATCTGTACCTACAGTATCTTAGGACAGCATCCAATGCCCACACTAACTCTCATCCTGACCTAACCGAAAATTACGATGTATAACCAAACGCCTCACCTGAATATAACCGACACTCAATATGCCTAACCTGACAATAACCGACACTCACGATGCCAAATCTGACCCTAACCGACACTCACGATGCCTAACCTGAGCCTAACCCAGTGATTCCCAACCTTTTTTGGCTTGCGGCGCACTAAGAAAGAACAAAAAATTTCGCGGCACACTCAATATTAGGCCTATACCATTTTTATCTATTTGTCACTATTATTTAGTAATAGTCTAATTTTAATGTTCTTATTGTCCAATAATACTTTAGTGAGTCTAGTCAGTCAGCAGATCAAATTGAAACGAGGCTCCAGAGACGACAATCATAGGCTACTCGCCAGTGGCGTAGCCAATGGGATTTCGGGGGTTAAACCCCTCCCATTGGCCTAGGAAAAAGTTTTTTTAAAGGCTATTTATCCACTTAAATAAGAAAAAACAAAACAATTGTTTGTAATAACAATTGCTTTTCTTACTTTATTCCATTTGCTAATTTATTCCCTTTTTATTTACTGTAATACTGTTGGGTTGGTTTCAGCAAGGGTATCCGGCCAGGCAAAAAAGCCCTCCGCTCCATG
The DNA here is from genome assembly GCA_949752735.1 of Lumbricus terrestris. Lineage (NCBI taxonomy): Eukaryota > Metazoa > Annelida > Clitellata > Crassiclitellata > Lumbricidae > Lumbricus > Lumbricus terrestris. Next base: position 15,958,948 of record OX457044.1, read on the forward strand.
AAAAATTCCTGGCTACGCCACTGCTACTCGCATTTCATCGTTGATTCTAAGAAGTCTCTCTTTTCACACTTGATTTCAGTTAAAGCTGAAAATCTAAATTCACAAAACCACAAAGATGCAAATGGTAAAAGAATTTCACTGCTCTTGAACTGACAGAAGGATAGGCCTATGATTTCTGGATGGAAAGCCAAACCTCATCCAAACTCTTTTAGGACTGATAAAATTTGTCATTTCGTAAATCAATGAGCTGTTCTTCATCCTCGGTTGTAAGATTTGTTGTTTCGCCAATTGCAAATGGGCTGATTGATTAAACAGTATAAATTGGAAGTAATGCCGTACTGCTGGTTGTAGGTTTATCAATGAATTTAGTATTTCAAGCGCAATTTTCTTCTTGGACTGAGATTCATTGACCATGGGAAACAATCAAGACTTATTTGGAAATCTTAACCTGCTACATTGTGAGAGATTTAGACCAGCTGACTTAAGTTTTGATATTGCAGTGATGATGTTTTAGGATGTTTTGTTTGGAATCATTATTAATTAATAACATATTTGATTTTTCCCACGGCACACCTGCAAAAGTCTCGCGGCACACTAGTGTGCCGCGGCACACCGGTTGGGAATCACTGGCCAAACCGATACTCACGATTCCTAACCCAACGCCTGACCTGATTCTTACCGACACTCACGATGCCTATTATAACCATACCCTGACCCAAACTCAAGATGACCGAATGCATCTAAAGACGCCTAAAAGCGCCCGATCACTTTTCGAAGCGCAGGTTTCTTCACTTTCAAAGTTTCTATTTAGTGGTATTTTTTATATATTAATCCTCATTTATAACTATTAACTTTTAAAACTCTTTTACTTACATGTAGATCTCGCGTCGTCTACAAACTGACTGGGCGCATTGCATCATGGGATGCGGGAGATACGTTGTAGCGTTCTATGTTAGCGATTTCTTGGGCGGTCATATTGTTTACGTGGACAAGACTGTAGTCTTCGTCACTCTTCGCAATTGCCAAATAATGTAAAGACAATTCATATTTAATTGTACAGGACAGCTGTTTCATTCTTGTGACTTGATGCTCTTCAATTTTATATAATTAGGATCTCCTTGGATGTGGAATCTTCTTGGACGTTTCAAATTTGAAATTACAATGACTGTATACGAGTGCAGGCCTATGAAGTTCCTGAATGCCAAATAAACTGAGAAGCCTGGGATATTGGATACGAAACCGTGAAAATATTGCATCATGGGATGCGGCTGCACTATGGAACCATATGTATAGTACGATTTTGGAACCTTCCTCGGAAGATTAAGAGAACAATCAACTAAGTCTTAGCCTACTAAGAGAAACACATTAGCCTACATTTATTCATGTGAAAAAAATCCTGATTTTTGAACGGTTGATCATAAACTTAATTTGTGAAATTTGTCGACACTAAATTTGAAACCTTGCTTGAAGAATTCGCTGACACTGGTGACGTCACTTTTCATCAAGCGGAAAACACGAAGTAATTTTGTGCGCAAGGAGCGAAAAAAGATAGGCTATCGACAGACGCCAAATACCATTATAGTCCGGGATGTTAGCGTAACATTGTGCATTTTGGTGCTACAAGCAAAAAATTGATATTTTTGAGTTCAGGAAGAGATTCTAAGAAAAATGTGATATAGCGCCAGCTGAAAAAATGTGACCTGGTCAGCAATTCAGGACCTTCATAAGCAACGAGGACAGGCTAAGACGACTCAAATGATCAGGTGTCAAACGCCGTCAGTATTAATTAGGCGGCTTTTAGGCCTAATTATTGCCGTCATGGCATCTGGCACACTCAAAATATGGCTTCGATGGTGAATATAGGCCTACCTAGAATTATTGTTCAACTCAATCTTAAACCGCGTTCAGAGGCGGATCCAGGATTTCTGGTTGGGGGGGGGGCGTAAATACTACCAATCCAATCCCGTAAATATATATATATATATATATATATATATTCATATATATATGAAATTAGATCACGCAAAACTATAATGATCCTTTTTTATAGAAAATGTTATGGAACTTTAAAAAATATATAGTTTCTCATATAAAACCACTGGTCTCCACTGAAGGTTAACAGTGAAACGATTATAAGTCAGTTATCGGTTTTGATCATGCAACCCTTGATCCAAAAAGGAAATAATTAAGTGTCACATGCCAGTGGATTAAGCAGTGTCATTCTCCTTGTATGCTGTCTGGCGTAGGCATTGATAATGTCATCAATGTCTAACTTGATGTCCTTGTGGACAAACAATAAAATGAGTGCATTAAATCTGTCCTCGTTCATTGTACTTCGGAAACACGACTTCACAAATCGCAGAATAGAATTTGCTCGTTCAACACTGCAAGCCGTGACAGAAGTGAACAGCAAAATGTGAATTATTGTGGTAATATTTGGATACATAATACGACAGGAGCGGTTGTCAGTGAAGGTTAAGATGGGTTAGAGGGGGCGGTCAGGGTGCTTGGTGTGCTGTCAGCGTTTCTCCACATCTGCTGCCAAAGCTTTAACTCTTGATGAAAAGAATCCGGCGAAGGCAGGTCATCATGATATTAATGAAGTATACCATCAGCAGTGGGAGCGCTTCTGAAAGGCTCTTGCTGCGAGAAGCGCTTTATAAATGGTCAGATAAGATAAGATAAGATAAGTGAGTGCGTCGATGTTTGAAACATTAGATGGAATGAGACTTAGACCACGGATTGCTTGTTTTGCAAGATCTCCAAATCGTAGGCTAAACTGCTGAAGTAGACTGTCCAGAAATGGAAGATAAATGTTTCGTTTGAAATGTTCATCTGGCGTTGCAGCGGGTGTGTTGCTAGTAGGTAAGAGAGCTCCGGTAAGAGAGCTCCGGTAAGAGAGCTCCATTCTGCCGGTCTAGATATACTTCAAACATCCTATTCCCAAAAATTATATTATTTTTAGGTCAGTTTAGTTTGAGAACATTTGCTGCAGGTTTAGGGGGGCGTACGCCGGCTCCGCCCCCTCTAAATCCGCGCCTGGCGTTTGAACATCATTTTATGGTTTCCTTTGAAATTGAACTCAGTTTAAATTTTTGCATTTATTTAAATAATTGTGATTTACTAGCCTTGAGGGTGAGGGTAGTAGGACAGCAAACCATTAGTATTTGCTGGCTCCTGTTTCTTTTTAAAATAGTAATAATAATGATCATCTGGCAATATGAAGGCTATTTGATAACAATTATTTGAGATGAGCCGTAATAAAATCGTATTTTTGCCACTTTTTTCTGCGCTGCGTCTTCGAATCATTAAAAACGGTGGGTGGCCTCACTAAAATTGATATAACTTTTGTTCTGTTTTAAATATTTTGATGAAATCTGGCCATCATGTGTAAATATGAATTGTCTATAAACCTGTAAAATTACATTTTGAAATTCTTACTTTTGGTCAAGATATTGGTCAAGATATTGGTAAAAAAACCTAGTTTTTTTGCCCCACCCTGTATATTACCGGGCGACTAATGAACAACTCACAAGGTACGGCGTTGTACACCATGCACGTAGGCCTAATTTGAGTTTTGAGCGACATTTGTCGTTTGGTGACACTGAATAGGCCTATTAGAGAAAGCTATACAAAGTTTTACTTTTACTTTTACCTGTGAGACATGGTGTTAATGTATGGATGTAGCATCAAATGTAACACTTTGGTCATACATCGAAATTAAGAGTAAGCCTATTTGAAAGCAAACAATACAAGAATGGCAGAATATCATGGCGATCTCGAGTGAGCAAGCGAGTTGAATGCAAGGCCAGACTTGTAACCACAAACGACCAGGTGGTCAGCGAAAGACAGGTCTCAAGAAATACATTCAAATGCAAAAGACTAATTTCTTGCAATGATCGACCACGCAGGAAGAACTATCGAAAATCAAAGGAACGGGTTACACGCGCACGTCGCGCAGTCACCAGCTATAATTGCAAAGCAGGAATTTTAATGCATTTAGGCTCAATTGAACATTTGTCACACAACTAGGTATTGAACTTTTTAGGTCTGCAAGTCCAAGACAATAAATGTTCGATTGCTTTTAAATTTTACAAACTTTATCGATCAATATTATTGTCCACCGGTCATCTGTCGCCTGTTCAGCTGTCCGGCCGTTCAATAGTCTCAGCGGTCATCTAATACACCGTTCTAGTGTCGCACGTTCTTTTGTCGCACGTTCTTTTGTCGTCCGTTCAAATGTCACGGAACCGTTTATTGAACTCTTAAACCACTCCTCTCAGCAACGAAATATTTTGTTAAGATGATGTTAGCTTAAAACTCCACCATTACAGTATAGTGTAGAAATTTAAGAAACTTATTGTGGATGGGAACATCTCCTTCAAAGCCCTTGCCCTTCTCGGCTATGCGCCTCATCGATCGTCTTTCGGGAGTTCGTTCGACTCCCCACCCCACACCGTACCTAGATTCTCACCAGAATAGAGGACTGGGGGCCCGGTAGCGCAGTGGATAATACGCTGGAGTAGAAAGCGAGAGGTTGCGAGATCGCGCCCCGTATACAGGGCGGACGTGTTTTGTAGGCTGCTGTTAGCGCCGATTCTTGCTGGCTATCTGTTCTGTTGGTGGTTAATAGTTATGTGGTCTGTAGTCTGAGTTCCTGTGAATTGCTTCAATAAAGTTCAATTGCATAATTGTACACTGTAACGGTAGCTGTAATAACCGGTTGCGTTCTGTCAACCGGATTGTTGAATAAACGAAAATTATTATGATATCAGACGTTGTATGACAGTTTTGCCCGCTGATGTCGATTTCGATCCAGTTAGCAACACAAGTCTGTTGTAGAAGTATCCTATTAACGAATGAAAAATATATAATCGTCTAAAATCTAAATTGTGATGTGATGCGCCTTTTAAAACATCACAAGGCCGTTTAACATGGCAGTCTAATATATCCAATGAGTAGGCTAACATTGAGTATCGTTTTCATTGAAAATGCTCTGTGACGAAATACCACGTTTTGGCGTCTATTCATTTCTCTTATAAGTTAGGATCTAAAATACTCCATTGACGTCATCGTTACTAATTCAAGCGTTCGAAACAGCTTCATGATAATAAGTATGAGTTCCTTTCTTTGTTAATCTTGCTTCATTAATCAATGTTCCTCTGGCGTCACTACCACTTACTTAGTTGAGCATGGATCACTGGGTGACTGGAAGGACTATCCTGCTACCCAACTCTAACCAACACAGATGGAGAGAAGAACACAATCAATTTTGCATTACATCTAAACCTAACAGTCTCGTTAACTACCGGTGATTATATGAACTACCGGTGCATATATGGAATTAATAATCCAAGTACTTAACGAGTGAAAAATGTCAGCTGTCCACTAGATTTGATTGATTGATTGAAAGTCACACACAATCAGCAAAGATGATTCCTAGATCATAGCATATAAAATATGTCAACAGTGTAATGAAAATAGGAACTCAAAGTCAATTCAAACACATGCATAAGATCCCTAACCTAATCAAACTGAAATTTTCACACGCAAAACAAGCGTAGGATTATACATGTATGGACATATTAATATTATTATGCTGATGACTTTCAACACAAATTTACAATGGGTTTCTGGTAATAATAACCCATTTTATTTTGAGACATATACTGTTCCCCTGAAATTAAAATGCTTCGTTTGTCTTGAAAATGACATTTTTAGGATATAGTCACAAATTCTTATATATACTTCTGCCGTGAAATTAACCTTGGACCATTTTCTGCATGAAAACTAAGTTCTTCATCGTTTGGAGCTAAAACAACACAGGAAATAGTACAAAAAGGCACACATGAATGATTTTTACTCATGACACTACATTTTCACGCTTGCGTCGTCATTTCCTGAAATAATTGTTCGTCTTACGCACCTCGAACTATTGAGGCTGTGAATGAATGCATGACTTCCATCTAGGTAGATGGAAGTCATGTTGGGATTTCTTCTTAATTATGGATAAATCATGCTATTGAGAGGCATTTGTCCTGCTATAGCAATGCCTCACAAAATAATTCTGTCTCAATATCAAGTAGAGGGTAGCTGTAATATCTCACTTTGAATGACTTTGCACTCTCAACAGAGAAAAAAAATTCATTTTCTTCTTACTTTTCTTCAAATTACTTCTGGTCCTAGTATTAGGATTTTTTCTGCAAGCTTCTTTGAGGAAAATCATGCAGAAGAAAATTATATGAGAATGTTTATTGGCAGAGCGGCTATAGAAAGCAAAGATATTATATGATGTTGTAGTCGGCCGATTTAGAAAATGCTTTTCTCCTGCATGAACTCTTATGTGAGATTTGGTTGTTCGTCAAAGTGGTGTCTCTCGTGGCTTCTCAGATTAGACGTGTTTGAGAATCTTTTCTGACAAACTTGACAAATGTATTGTTTATCTCCGGCGTGTGTTCTCAAATGACTCTTTAGATGACTGTGTTGTCGAAAGAGAGTCTCACATAAATGACATAGATACGGTTTCTCTCCTGTATGAATTTTCAGATGACAACGAAGTCCATAAAATTTGGTAAACGATTTTTGGCATTCAGGGCATTGATAGGGTTTTTCTCCTGCATGAATTCTGCTGTGAGTCTTTAAAGCCGAAGGGTTTGAGAAAGCTTTTGGACATAACTGGCACAGATGAGGCTTCTCTCCAGTATGGATTCTAAGGTGAAATTTTAGGCTTCCGCATTGAGTAAAACTTCGTCTACATAAGTGGCATTGATATGGCTTCTCCCCAGTATGAGATCTCATGTGAGTTTGCAGCACACTAGATCTTGAAAATCCTGTGCAACATAACTGGCACAGAAATGGTTTCTCTCCCGTATGGATTCGAACATGCATACGCAGACTAGAAGATCTATAAAATCTTTGTTGACACGTGTCACATTGAAATGGTTTCTCTCCAGTATGGGTTCTCATGTGAATCCTCAGAGAAGAACTATGTGTAAATGCCTTCGAACATAACTGACATCGAAATGGCTGTTCTCCAGTATGGAATATAAGATGGACCTTTAAAGAGATAGATCCAACAAATTTTTTCGGACATACCTGGCACTGAAATGGTTTCTCTCCAGTATGGGTTCTCCTATGAAGCTGCATGTGTGAGAGTTGTCTAAATACTTTCTCACAGAATTGACATCCATATGGTTTCTCTCCAGTATGGGTTCTAAGATGAGTTTGTAGATTGCGTGACTGTGGAAATCGTTTTCGACACACAAGGCATTCAAATGGCTTATCTCCAGTGTGGGTTCTGGTATGTAGTTTCAAACTTGAAGATAACGAGAACGCTTTTTCACAATCAAGGCAGACGTAAGACTTTTCTCCAGTATGGGATCTCGTGTGCTGTCTTAAACCATTATAAGCGTCCTTACACAGTTTCTCACATAATTCGCATTCCTTCTCCTTTTCTTTGGAGCAGTTTCTCTTCATTTCCCTCGTTTGACTATGGGACAACACGAAAGATTATTACCACTTCCTGTATGATCTTCCAAAAATAGATTTGAAAATACCGAGTCTCATGTAGCCTACGTTCCTGCAGATTGTTTTGATTCACAATCCTCAATTGCTGGTTGCTTGCCTTGTTCAGTATGTAGTCATCCGAAACAATAGTAACTTCACTCGGTGCAAAACCTAAAGCAATACATTTTTTTATTTATATGCCGTCTACCAGTGAGGGATCCAGAATGTTTATGAGGGGCCATGTGGGAGGGGAATCAAGATTGCGGGTGGAGGATGAGCGCCCGAAGGCCGATCACCGAGGCCAGCATCACCGAGACGGAAAGGAGGTCTGGGGAGGAGGTTGTGCTCAGTCCCAATCAGAAATTTTTTAATTCCACATTGCAACATTTGGCAGCATTTTAAGCTGTCATTTTTAAAAAAAAATCTTTTACAGTGGTGATAAGAGTGGTCGATTTCAGTAAATACACTTTACAATAATATCCATTTATTTTTGAGTTTCCACATTGTAATGTTACCATTTCAAGATGTCATCTTGGCAAAATTATTCTATTATTTCAGTGCTATAACAAAAAATGGCTTAAGATCTCGATAAATATACTTGTAAGCCCAATCTATATAAATAAAAATGTAAAACGTTACTTTTTGTGGCCTCAGAACTCGATAAGTTCTTCACCGATTCTTTTCAAATTTTTCGCAAACCGTTCCATTCGAACATAAGCATGTTGTTATAATGCGTTTTGGGGAAAAGCGCAATTTTTTCGACCAAAAAACACAACTTTAAATTCCAATCCGATTTCAACTTTCACGCAGTCCGCCATTTTATTTATTTCTTCACAGCGTAGTGCTCTTCATCACTCGCATTTAGTTTCGTATTATTAGTTTCGTATCTATTTCTTTTTAAAATTTTCGCAAACCGTTCCATTCGATATCAAGCAATGAAATATTAGTTTCGTGTCTATTTATTTCTTTTCACACAAAAATACGAGCGGTTCAAACCAAAAAACACAATTTCTAATTCCGTATTCAATTTTTTACCCGAGTGCGGCCGTTTTCACCAACAATTTTCATTCGTATCTAGCGCCATCTTTTGCACGTTCCATTCCAAGGGGCGCGTACACAATTCAAATCCCTTTCAAATAAACGGTTTTTTCTTTCAAAGCGTCTTCACCGATTGCTTTCAGAGTGGGCTTCATTCGAATAGCGTGATCCTTCTTCACCGATTACTTTCAAACCTTACATACGAGCGGGTTTGTATAAGTCTTAGGCCTATGCTTTTTGGCAAAAAAACGCAATGCGCTAAATCTTAACTCACACAACCTTGCATTCGTTGCGCGCGTTTTTATAGCGCCATTTCTCACACACCTAAACCAGCATTAAGTCGCAGATTACACATCGGAGATATATAATTTTAATTCATTCAAGCGGACGGGATGGAGGGAGGGACGCTGGGAGGGACGGAGGGAGGGGAGGACGGATGGAGGGAGGTAGGAGAAGGGAGGTAGGGAGGGATGGACGGTCTTTTCAGCCACAGCAACGCGTGGCCGGGTACAGCTAGTTACAATAATAATTTCCTTATGTATCAGGTTCAGCAACTCAGTTTTGCTACTGCTGGACTATCTTACTGAATGACTGCAGACGGGGGTAGGCCTATAATTATAGACCTATAAGCTTATGTTGTAGCGTTGGAATCAGCACGAGATGGACCTGAATTGCTGATCTGAACACAATTAGCAAATTTTTTTACAAGGAACACAAATCAAGCAAGAGCTACCAAACCACCAACATTGGGAAGCCAAGTAGTAAGTGTTCAAGGAACGGGACATTTTGAGATTGGAGAGTTTGAAATTTGAAAGATAGAACTGAAGAGAAGCCATTCAATTGCACAAAAATAGCATTTGTACAAATATTAATGTAGCAAGTTATGTTATACTTTTTTAAGTGGCAGCATCATCTATTATGATAGCACATAATAACAACATCATAAATATAACAGTAAATGATATAACGGTATATTATAACAGCCCATGTAATACAGTAATGCATACTGCAAAGAAACTAGGCTATTCTCGATTTGCTAAAAAAATTCAAGGGAAATGTTGAGGATAGAACTTAGCCCCCTGGAGGCGTAGAAACCGAATAAAAACGGAAGAAACCAGAGAAAACGGAAAAAGAAATACTTTGGCCTTGTTAGATACATATATACTCACAGACATAGCACATATACATAAGCCTACAAACATGAGTTACATGATACACATGTGCTACAGGCATAAGCCTCCTCTACATGCTTGTGTCTTGAGTCGTGTGATTTCTGTGGGCTATTAAAGAATATAAAAAAATGACAGGACAGCTGTTCATTCTTGTGACATGTTGCTTTTCAATATCATAATTAGGCCCAAGATCTTTGGATGTGAAATCTTCTTAAATGTTTTGAATTTGAAAGTAAAAGAAAGGTAAGTCTATGAAGTCTGCTTTGCTCAATGCTCATATCAACACTGATAGTCTTAGGCTATTGGATAGAAAACCGTTAATATATTAAAAAACCCGGTATCGTTTTACAATGACTCGGTAGCAAGTACCGTTTTTTTTATAAATTCGATGAAAAATATTTCCTCACGAAATTGAAGCGGGATTTTGCGCGTGAGGGTCGGTTAGGGCTCAGGTTAGGCGCCGTGAGGGTCGGTTAGGGTTAGTTTTAGGGTTAGTGCAGTCATATATGCTGAAATTGAAGCTGGATTGATAAACAATAATTTTCAATGAAAAATGGCTGAAAAATATTTGCTGACGAAATAGAAGCGGGATTTATCGAACAAATTCTTGCCTAAAGAGAAGCTGGATCGATTAAAATTATTCTCGGCAAACTAGAAGTTGGATTTATTAAAGATAACAACGCTGCAACGATATCTACCGAGTCATTGTAGAACGATTTACCGAGTCATTGTAGAACGCTACCAAAAACCCACCTAAGATCTTGGAACTTTCTATGGAAAATTAAGAGAACAATCAATTGAGAGTAACACAATATGCCTACTTTCCTAGATGTGCGAAAACTGCTTATCGAACGGCCGATCACAAACTTAATTAATTCCTCAATACAAATTTTAAACCTTGCTTCAGTTGCTTGTCAATGCCTGAAAACATTTACTGGCATTGGTGACGTCACGCAGGGTTTCCAGATTTTTGAAACGCTTTCTCCACAGGATGACGCTGAAAAGTCTCCCAAAAATCGCGAGATGAGCAGCAAAATGAAGACATTGGCAAATTTTTTAATGCACATTGAAAACGTGTTTTACGCCTATTGATGGGTTCATCAGGCGCGTCAAAATACGCTTCGACGTGAAAATTTGGATGGTTCATACCGCGGAATAGTTCACATTTCCCTCGAGTATGAATTTCTTATTAAGTTAGCCACACGAAATTAAAGCAAGAAATAGATCTAAGTAGGCCTATAGCCATTGTACTCCGTTTGCAAACGCGCAATGGGACATCGAGAAATAACGCAATAGGCCTGCAACACATGGAAGTAATAATACAATATAGTAATTCAGGCCTAGGACACGAAAAGTAATATGAATCAAATGCTAATAAGTGTAGGCCTAAAGCATTCTTGTAATGAAATATTTTCTTCTGAGGTCAGAACGTAGGATGTCAAGGTTGTGTGAACGTGGAGGCAAAGAGCACGAAAAGTAATATGAATCAAATGCTAATAAGTGTAGGCCTAAAGCATTCTTGTAATGAAATATTTTCTTCTGAGGTCAGAACGTAGAATGTCAAGGTTGTGTGAACGTGGAGGCCTATTGTGGTTCATGAACTGGAGGGAGTAAACCATAGAGGACATGCGCATGAACCATGGTTAGCTAAAACAGTGGAAAATAGAGCGCGGTCGGCTTTGACCCGAAACTTTTCGAATGTAGGGGAGTGAAAGGCAAAAAGCAAAGCTTTATAATTTAAGCTTTCATGTAACAGAATTAAACCGTTGACGCTCGCCCAAATTAGCAAATTCCACTAGAGGAGACCGGGGCTGGTTGCAACATACGATGAACGATTTATTGATTTCCACAAAAAACTTCCATCAGTTGGAGCAATCTATTCGACGAAGCAGACGCTGGCACAATAGGTCACGACCCACAAATCAATCGATTATTAATAATTCATAAATATTGAAATTGACAATGCAGAAAATGTCATGCCTACAGCTACGCAGGCACGACAAAGGTTTGCCCAAAAGGGACAAGAGCTGCTTAATTAACTAACTAATCATAATTTTATTAGAAGCGATAGGATGCTACAAAAACACATCCATGCACCAAGTATACATTAGTTTCAATGTGAAGTAGGAACAGTGGAAAAAATTATGAGAAATATAATCCGAATTCAGTCTAACACTGATAGCACAAAAACAACAACACTAACACAAGCATACAACATGTCCCGATCTGGCCATCGAACGGCCAGAGACGTTGTACAAATTTGCCTGGGATCTGGATTATCTGGTAAAATGCAAATGGTAATCTCTAAGTTTCTTAAAGTAGCTATAAAAAGAGAAGGTAGTAATTTTCATTAAACCTTAACCTAGAAATGGAAATTAAACACTTGATAGTAGAATCGAATTTCAACAGGCATATACACAACTTTAAACAGCAGTGTTTAGTAGGCCTATACATATAGGCCTGATCTTTAAATTAATTGTATGCAATTGTTTGGCATTAATTGCAAACTATTTCTCCAAAAATTTTGTGACCTGGTCAGCAATTCAGGACCTTCATAAGCAACGAGGATAAGTCGATTTAAAAAAAAATCAGGTGTCAAACGCCGTCAAAATTAATTAGGGGGCTTTTAGGCTTAATTGTCGCAATGGCATCTTGCACATTCAAAATATGGCTTCGATAGTGAAAATGTAGCCTAGATGTAGGCTATCCCTAGAATTGTTCCACTCAACCTAAAGCCGCGTTTGAACATCGTTTTATGATTTCCTTTTAAATTGGAATCAGTTAAAATTTTTATGTTTATTTAAATAATTGTGGTTTACTAGCCTTGAGGGCGATGGTAGTAAGACAGCAAGCCACTAGCCTTTACTGGTTCCTGTAGCAAAGTACCTATAGTGTCCCATGATTGTATCAATAGATTTTTATGTGCAATGAACAACTGCATTTATTCACTCAAACACGGTTCAAACTACATGCAGTGCCTAAGGTGTGGCAGCTGGTTGTGCTGGTGCTGCTGATGCTGCGATCATTTGATGTAAATATACACTCGTTACCATGGGCGCCGACTCTGCGAAGCCCGTGAGTGCTCAGCACCACCAGAAATCGACCATGCGAGGCCCGCCTTTGCATGGGCACCGCCAGAAATCAGCCAACAGGATGTGCATTTATGATATTATTTCTCTGTTGGCATTGCTTATCTATAAAAATCATTGCGTCTTTTACATATTTTCTTTTATCTCAGTTAGTCTACCCTACTATTACTCCAGTTTTTCCCAACGACCTGGTTTTTCCCCGTCTGGTAGTCAGTGGCGGCGCCAGGATTTCAGTTTGGGGAGGTACTTGATTAGTGGAAAAAATTTCCGTTTTCAGTCGCCAAAATTTCTGACGACCTTTTTTTGGTCATCGGCCAGAATCCGAAGAAATTGTTCCATTTCAGCCGCCAAAAGCAAAAATTTCTGACGACCTTCTTTTAAAGTCATTTGATCGAAATCTTCGAAAATGGTTCTTTTTCATAACCGCCAAACTGTCAGCCAAACCTAGTGCGTACCTTTACGGTTATTTTGGGGAAGAGGTGGTTTTTTTATTTTTTTTATTTATTTATTTATTTATTGCCAAAGAAACAAAAGAACAAGTGTACAAGTAATAGATACAGAAACGGTCTCTGAGCAACAGGAAGCCCGGAAAAAGCTAAAAGCTTATATCAACCTGGCCCCTAAATTACATTTACATTTCAGTCAACGATACATGTCACACAGTTGTAAACAAAAAAATTCTGTTGAGACCATATGAATGTTAGCACTGACCAATATTATACAGCAAAATAGCAACACAATCAGTACAAAATTATAAGACAAAATTAAATTGAAACACAGGTGCAGTACCTAGCCTAGTAAAAAAAGGAGATATGAAAACAAAATTAAGAAAACAAGAAGCGAAACTAAAAAGAAAAGGTGCTGAGGTATGCATAACAGCAAGATAAACGGTACAAAGTTAACCGATGAATTGTTTAGAAAGACCTGCTTAGCATTCAGTATATTTCAGTAAAAAGCCTGATTTCACTTCCCTTTTAAATGCAGGTAAAAAAATTCTCGTTTAAGGTCATCAGATAGGGAATTCCATAAACGAGGACCCAGGACCTGGAGGTTATGTGCTCTGGAGGCAGTTCGTGCATAAGGGACAACATAATTGGACGCAGTCCTGGTATTGTAAGAATGGGTTTGATCAACCGTCATAAAATAATTACAAAATTGATTAGGTAACAAGTTGTGTACAGACTTGAACATGAACACAAGTTTCGATAAATGGGATAATTCATAAATTTTTAATATTTTCAGCTTATAAAACAAGGGATTTGAATGAGAAAGGTAACTGGAATAGGTAATAATTCTTACAGCTGCTTTCTGGAGCCTTAGTATACGGTCTAAATTCCCAGTTTTATACGGTGACGACCATACAGAGCAGCAGTATGTCAAGTGTGGCTCCAGTAAAGTTTGGTACAGTAGTTTTAATTTTTCGGCATCAAGAATATGGCCAACCCTATAGAGTATGCCCACGATTTTAGATACCTTGTTGACTACCATATCTACATGTTTCTTCCATTTAAGGTCATCAGAGAACACCACTCCAAGAAATTTGATTTCATGCACTCGATTCAAAGAAACTCCGTTTATAGTAATATTAACATCAGTATCAGAAAACATTTTTCTAGTAAATACCATAAAGCAAGTTTTTTGCAGGTTCAGAGAAAGTAAGTTAGCTGCGAACCAATGACAAATTTCCTCCAGTTTACTATTTAATGATGCAGCCAAAAGGATAGGACAATGACCAGTTGCAAAGATGTTTGTATCGTCTGCAAACATGATCAAGCTCAAGTCGGTCACAGATTGTATATCATTTACATACAAAAGAAATAGGAGGGGGCCGAGAATTGAGCCCTGCGGGACGCCGCATATTATAGGTAAGAAAGATGAAGAGGTATTATTAAGAGAAACATATTGGTATCTATTAGATAAATAACTTGTGAACCACTTTAGAGGGGTACCCCGTATTCCGTAGTGTTCAAGTTTATGCAAAAGTATTTCATGGTTCACAGTGTCAAAGGCCTTCGAGAGATCCAGGTTGAAGGGGGTTAATCGTGCAAATATGTTATTTTTACATGGGAAAAAAATGGATGGACTTTTTAGGGGGGCTTAGCCCCCTAGACCTCCCTAGCACCGCTACTGCTGGTAGTCTGAAATCCATACGAATACGAGGAAAACCTCGAAATCCTGCTCATTCGATCCGCTTGTCATTTTTTTATAACGGACGAAGGCGACGATTTGAGCGACTGTTTATTTTTATTGTACCTGCATGCTATAGACTATAATAATGATCCTCACATGCGCGAGAATCACCTCCCAGCATCACTAAAGCTGGATATCGTTTTGTCTGCGTTAATTAACAAATCAGCATAGACTAAATTGTCTGTGAAAACTATTTGAAAAGCTATGTCCTCCACAATGTTAATATCGGTTTACTAAATAGTGGCTAATGTAAACAGATTTTTTTATTTCTTGTGCAAAATTTGAGTCTGTTGAGTATTGACCTAATTAGGGGAGAGTTATCCAAGATGCCCATGCTAACGAAGATTGCTCTTCTTCTGTATGGATTCCAAGAGAAACACATGTTGACCCAAAGAGTGATCAATTTTTTTAAGCAATTGGGAAGAACATTTATTGAAGTCTTAAATCATATCTTTAAGCAATGAAATAATGGGAAATTTTGATGAGATAACAGCTTAAATTGGCACTATTTCATGTTGTGTGGAAATTTTTTAAACAACGGCAAGGATGCTTTTCAAGTTTTAAACCACGTAAATTTCGTAAAAATGACAGCCTAAGATGTAGCCTACCATCACAGTGTGGCAAGAAAAAAATTCGAAAATCATCCCTTCTCCATTCCTCAAACGCCTTCGGCCCTTCCCTGCTCGGCGATCATCCTTTGACCGCGAGTTCGTCCACTAAAACCATGAACTGTCTCCGCCTATGAAAGAGGTGATTTCAATAACTCTCCTATCAAAAAGGCTCAAAAAAGTTTCTCTCACAATCGTTTGGGCGCTCACACTCTTCGGGTCAACTCGGCGCCTATGCTCGTTACAAGTATTAGACATTGTGGAGGGACACATCTCCCTCAAAACCCTTTTCCTTCTCGGTTAAAGCAACTCATCGATCGTCTTTCGAGAGCTCGTTCGACCCCCATCCCCAACCCACAACGTACCTTGATTCTCTCAAGAGAAGACTACATCAAACGTTGTATGACACATGTGCCCGCTGATGTCGTTTTCAATCTAGCTTGTCATCACAAGTATAAGTACCAACGAATTTTTAAAAAAAACATTAGATCGTCTAAATTGTGATTATAAGGCACATATGTGGCGCCGCACACCAAAATCAGCATTAAGGTGATTTTGCAACATATTGCGTTTGATGCATCATTTCAAAGGCCTTGTCTCAGGCATCAAAATGACACAAAAATTATTGCTCTAGCTTAATTCTAGCCGAAGATACAAGGAAAAAAGTGATTTAATTAAATTTATTAATTAATTAAAATAAATAAAATGTAAAAAAAGTTGCATAGCAAGAGCATTAAAATAGCTTGGCTACTTGTCTTTTGAAAAAAAGTTTTAAAAATTTGGGAAAATTTTTTTTAAAAACTTTTTTTAAAAATAAAAAATCACAAACATACTATTTCTCTAATATCTCTGATGTGTAATCTCCGACTTAATGCTGATTACGGTGTGCGGCGCCACATATAGAAAGAAGTACACAATCAATTTTTCATGACATCTCAACCTTACAGTCTCATAAACGCAACTGCTGAGTACGTGTGCTGAAATAGTTATCCAAGTACTTAATGATTACAAAATGGCCAACTGTCCACTAATCTCGATTGATTGAAAGTCAAACAAAATCATCAAAGTATAAAAATGTGAACATTGTAATGTACCGGAAAGAGCAAATCAAAAGCTAAAGACACATGCATAAAAACCTAATCAAACTAAAAATGTCAAACGCAAAACAAGTACTGTGTACTTAATCCTACAGGATAATTATGGTCACATGTGTTTCATTAAGGTTGCTGGTTTTCAAAACAAAATTTATAAGCCATAGCTGGTACTATTTTAGTTGGAGACATACATTATTCTTCTGGAATTAACATGTTTCTTTTTGAATATATTTTATATTTTTCAGGATATGGTCATAATTTTCATAAGATTTTTCCGTTATTTTTCTGATGCGAAACTGTAAGTTTTGGACCGTTTGGAGGAATTTGACCATGTTAGACTTCTTCGATCATTTAGACTTTAGAGATGTTATCGAGAATCAAACTAAGCCGGTTGAAACTGAAAAGCAAATTGCTACAAACTTTTGTTTGTTGATTTTGCAAACAACGCTGAAATTATACGAATAAAATAAAACAACACAGGAAATAGCTACACAAGGCAATACTTGAATGGTTTTCACTCATGATGCGACATTTCCACGCATGCGTCATTCACAGCATTTGTTAATCATCTGTACCTCAAACTATTTATTGTGCATGAATTCAATCTTTTTCTTTTTATGAATAAAATTATCTCATTGGAAGTCGTTTGGCCAATGCTGTAACAATCCCCCACAAACATAGGTGCAATCACGTCCTAAAAGTTGAAGGGGGCCAAAATGAATCACGTCCTAAAAGTTGGGGACCATGATAATACAGTTAGGGGACCACTCAAAAGTTGGGAGGACGCGTCCCGTGGGTCCCATAGGGTGGTTGCACCTATGTCCACAAAATAATGCCATCTCAATATTAAGTTTAGGCATACAGTAGCGTATATAGGCCTATATATGGAATCCGTGATATCTCACTTTGAATGACATTACTCTCACAGCAGATGGAATGTTTACATTTTCCTCTTATTTTGCTTCAAATAACTTTTGGGCAGGGAGTGCTTGGATTTTTCAGCGTGCTTCTTGCTGAATATTATGCAGAACAAAAAATCACATCAGTATGTTTATTGGCAGAGTGGCACTGGAAAAGTATAGATTCCAATACTAACTTCACGATCGGACGATTTGGAAAATGCTCTTCTCCTGCATGGATTCTTATGTGAAATTTGGATGCTTCCCGGAGTGATGTCTTTTGTGGCTTCTCAAATTAGAAAGGCTTGAGAATGTTTTCTGACAAACTTGACAAATGCATTATTTATATCCTGCATGTGTTCTTAAATGATTCTTTAGATGACTGCTATGTCGATAGAGCGTCTCACATAAGTGACATAGATACGGTTTCTCTCCTGTATGAATTTTCAGATGACCACGAAGTCCGTGAGATCTGGAAAACCATTTTTGGCATTCAGGGCATTGATAGGGTTTCTCTTTTGTGTGAATTTTTAGATGAGAACGCAGACCATAAGAATGGGAAAACCATTTTTGGCATTGTGGGCATTCGTAGGTTTTTTCTCCTGTATGCATTCTGCTGTGAGTCTTTAAAGATGAAGGATGTGCGAACGCTTTTGGACATAACTGGCACAGATGAGGCTTCTCTCCAGTATGGATTCTAAGATGACATTTTAGGTAATCGCACCTGGAAAAACTTCGTCTACATAAGTGGCATTGACATGGCTTCTCCCCAGTATGAGATCTCATGTGAGTTCGTAGCGCACTAGAATTTGAAAATGACGTGCAACATGACTGGCACAGAAAGGGTTTCTCTCCCGTATGGGTTCGAACATGCATTTGCAGACTAGAAGAAATAGAAAATCTTTTTTGACACGTGTCGCATTGAAATGGTTTAGCTCCAGTATGTGTTCTCGAGTGAACCGTCAGAGAAGAACTCTGTGTAAATGAGTTCGGGCAAAACTGACATCGAAATGGCCTGTCACCAGTATGGATTACAAGATGAACCTTTAAGGCACTAGAATGGAAATTTTTTTTCTTACATACCTGACACTGAAATGATTTCTCTCCAATATGTGTTCTTCTATGAAACTGCAGGTGTGAGAGTTGTTTAAATACTCTCTCACAGAATGGGCATCTATATGGTTTCTCTCCTGTATGGGTTCTAAGATGAGTCTGTAGATTGTGTGACTGTGAAAATCGTTTTTGACATACGAGGCACTCAAATGGTTTATCTCCAGTGTGGGTTCTAGTATGTGTCTTCAGACCCGTACAGAACGCGAACATTTTTTCGCAATGAAGACAGACGTAAGGCTTTTCTCCGGTATGGATTCTCATGTGCTGTTTGAAACCACGTGAGTCCTTAAACAGCTTCTGACAAAATTCGCATTCGTTCTCCTTTTCCTTGGAGCAGTCACTCTTCGCTCTCTTTGTAATGTAATGTAATGTAATGTAATTCAGACAATTTGTATAGCATCGTCAGTAGCAAGCTACTTCTAGGATGCTTTACACGCATAATGTCAACTGTCAGAGTAAATGTCATGAGCTCGAGAGCAAGTGTAGCTTCAATTGTTTGTTTTTTTGGGTTTTTTTCTCTTTATTTCCCTCTTTCGGCTATTGGACATCACGAAAGATTAATTATCACTTAAGGTTATGTTTCATGTATGATTTCCCACAAAAATAGAATTGAGTATCCTGCAAGTTCCTGTAGATTGCATTGATTCAAAGGCCTAAATTGCCGGTTGCATGCTTTTTCCAGTGTGTAATGATCTGAAATAATAATAGCTTCACTGGTTGCAAAACCCAAAGCAATACATTTCTTTATTTATATTTCAGTTACACCGATGACATATCCAGAAACTTCATGAGAATGGCCATGTGGGAGGGGATCAAGGTGTGCGGGTGGAAAAGGTTTGGGGAGTGGAAGTGCTCAGCCCCAATTAGAAATTTTTGGAATTTCAACATTGCAATGGCAGCATTTTAAGTTGTCATCTTAAAATCCTTGCTGTACTTTGTACTTCTCCAGTGCTGATAACAGTGGTCTAAGATTTCAATAAATATTCTTTACAACAATAAACATTTCTTTTTAAGTTTCCACATTGTAAGGTTGCCATTCTATGACATCTTTGCAAACTTGTTCTGTTATTCCAGTGCTATAAAAAAGAGTGATTATTTCAATAAATATAATTGTAATTAGGATTAGGTATATAACATCTATATGTAACATCTTCAGTAACTCAGCTTTGCTGCTGCTGGACTATTTTAATGAATAACTACAGACGGGAATATCCCTATAACCAGATGCCTATAAGCTTAATTTGTCCTATAACCACATGCCTATAAGCTTACTTTGTAGAATTGAAATCTGCGTATCCCTGTAGCATCAGATGGAACTGAATTGCTTACCAGGACACAATTAGCCGAAATTTTTTACAAGGTACACAAACCAAGCAAGAATTGCCAAACCACCAACACTGGAAAGCCATACATGTAGTAGGCTAATGATGTTGCGTTACTAAGTGTTCAAGTAACAAGCATTTTGAAGTTTGAGTCAAACATTTCAAAGGCAGCACTGGAGAGAAAGCATTTAATTGCATACAAATTTAGCATTTTGCAAATATTTATTGACAGTAAGTTATATCCGTTCCGTTATGAAATGGTAGCATTATATAAAACATTATAATAGTATATAATAACATGATCATAATCATAATACACCGTGGTTAAGTAAAAAAGTAAGCCAAACTGTTTTTCGTTTATCTTTAATCATACTAAAGTTTTCCAATATTTAGAAAATTGAACCAACAATATGATTCCAACATAGCATGTCATCAATTTGAACGAATAGAAATATATGAATCTTACTACTTAAAAATCTGTACCCACAGTATCTTTGGACAGTATCCAATGCCCACACTAACTCTCATCCTGACCCTAGCCAAAAATTACGATGTATAACCAAACGCCTCATCTGACTGACTCCAACCGATACCCAAGAAGCCTAAACTGAGCCTAACTGACGCTCACAATGCCTAACCTGACCATAACTGACACTCACGATGCCAAATCTGACCCTAACCGACACTCAAGTGAATAACCTGAGCCTAATCGATACTCACCGATACTCACGATTCCAAATCCAACGCCTGACCTGATTCTAACCGACACTCACGATGCCTAACCGTAACCCAAACTCACGATGACCGAATGCATCGAAAGGTGTATAAAAGCGCCCGATCAGTTTCTATTTAGTGGTATTTTTTTTATATATTTATCCTCATTTATAATTATTAATTTAACTCTTCTACTTAGATCTCGCGTCGACTACTGACTGACTGAGCGCATTGCATCATAGGATGCGGGTGATGCGTCGCAGCGTTCTATGTTAGCGATTTCTTGGGCGGTCATATTGTTTACATGGAATAATAATAATAATAATATTCTCTTTATTAACAATCCGGTTGACACACCGCAACCGGTTACAATGTACACTTATGCAATTTAAACAATTCACAAGAACGAAGATCACAGAATACACAAATCTTAACTATACCAACTGAACAGACAGCTTTGTAATTACACGGCGCTAATAGCAGCCTACAAAGCAAATCCGCCCAACGGGGGCTCGAACTCACTACCTCTCGCTCTCTTGGCCAGCGTGTTAACCACTACTCTACCGCCCCCCCCCCCCATGGACCAGACTGTAGTCTTCGTCACTCTTCGCAATTACCAAAGAATGTATTGTACAGGACAGCTGTTTCATTCTGGTGACTTGATGCTCTTCAATTTTATATAATTAGGATCTCCTTGGATGTGGAATCTTCTTGGACGTTTCAAATTTGAAATTACAATGACTGTAGGAGTGCAGGCCTATGAAGTTCCTGAATGCCAAATAAACTGAGAAGCCTGGGATATTGGATACGAAACCGTGAAAATATTGCACAATGGGATACGGCTGCACTATCGAACCATACTAGCCTACGGTTTTGGAACTTTCCTCGGAAGATTAAGAGAACAATCAACTAAGTCTTAGCCTACTAAGAGAAACACATAATAAGTCATTAGCCTACTTTTATTGATGTGAAAAAATCCTGATTTTTGAACGGTTGATCATGAACTTAATTAATTCGTCAACACTAATAAATTTGAAACCTTGCTTGAAGAATTCGCTGAGTCGCTGACACTGGTGACGTCACTTTTAATCGAGCGGAAAACACGAAGTATTTTTGTGCGCAAGAGGAGCATGATAGCGAAAAAAGACTATAATAATTAGGCCTATAGGTTATCGACAGACGCCAAATGCCATACGGTACAGCTAAGAATAGGTAAGTAAGTAAGTAAGTATTTTCTTTATTACTCCACTTGCAAACGCACAATGGGACACAGAACATCAATATAATACATAGAAGTAATAATAGGTAATAAAAACATGCAAAATTTAAAATCAAAAGTTAAATATAATATAATTACTAAACTATCATCGTCAATCAAGTTAACTATATAACATTCTGGTGATAAATCCCTTTGCAATCAACGAATAACAACGTGGTATTTCAAGATTGTGTGATCGGGGCCTAAGGGAGTAACCAGTTACACGTTCAGGTGGAAGAAGATAATGGAGGACATGCCCGGGGTCACAGAGGATAGAAGAAAAGAGGGATACATCTGCCTTGGAACATAACATGTCAAAAGTAGGGGTGTTAGAGGGCAAAAAACCCTGTCTTATCAACTTTCTAATAATAGCGGACAGACGATTCCTCTGACCCTCATTTGCAAAACCCCACCATGCTGGCGAAGAATAAAGCATTCGCGCGACTGTGGTGGAACGTACAACATCATGTAGTCGGCTGCCAGTCAAACCATGCGACACAAGGACACGAAGTGCATAAAAAGATTGCTTTGCTTTACAGACAATGTTATCAATGTGCTCAGAAAAACCCAACCTATATGAAAGCGTAATACCCAGAACCTTAACTGTATCAACTCGTTCAATCCCAATAATGGGGGGAGGGCAATCAGAAGTTTTGGAACGGGGACGCCTAAAGATGACTTCACATGACTTGCTATGATTGAGGCGCAAGTTACAATTTCTAGCCCACTCTGCAATGTGATTAAGTTCAGCATCAGTAGTGTCAATATTAGATGCAGGAATAATTAGGTAACAGTCATCAGCATATTTAAAAAGTCTATTACCTACAAATAGTAGCTTTAATCCAGAAATTAAGGAAAGAAAGTTGACTGGCCCAAGGCCAGACCCTTGAATAATGCTTGCATTAATGCACTTGAAAGATGAGGTTATGCCACCGAACTTAGTGCAATGCACTCGGTTATGTAACAAAGCAAGAACCCAGTTGTAAACAAAGTCAGGAATCGGCATAGAGGCTAACTGTACAGCCAGACTATCATGTCTTACAGTATCAAAAGCCTTAGAAAAATCCAAAGATACCAGACGAACATATGGTTCACATTTAACTGACTCAAGTAAATGGTGAGTTAAAGCAATGAGCGCAGAAGTAGTCGACCCAGAGGGTCTGAAAGCAAATTGGTCAGAATATATGCAGTTCTCATCAGGATTAGTCAGAATTGGATAGTAGTATTTATGCACAACAAATTTCTCTAGAATTTTACATAATACAGGTGTAATAGAAATTGGGCGGAAATCAGCCTCAGAATCAGGACTAGACATTTTTGGAATAGGGGTAATTTTGCTCTCCTTCCATTGAGGAGGGATATACGATTCAGACAAAGATCTTTTAAACAGGTATGATATGGGTGCTGACAAAAGATGAGCCATGCTTGACAGGAGCCATGACGGGAGCCCATCAGGTCCAACTGACACACCACGAATAGACGATAGGGCACGGAAGACATGGAATTCCTCCATGACCACGGCCTCATCAGCGGTGACTGTTGCTTTTGCTGTAGGTTTCGCATAATGCAGGTCCGTAGATGTTTTCCCGTAGTGTAGATTAAGACTGTCAGCGGTGACTTTGCTATCGTTACATAAGTAATCCCTGGACTCACCGCGTAGCCGTCTCACTTCAGACCACAAGTTACGTGAACCACGCTCAAGGCCGTCAAAACTGGTCTCGTTTTTCTTTGCGATTAGATGGTTGATTTGAGCGGCAAGAGACTCTGCAGCTCCATGTCGGCCGTGTCGATGCATATGATTTCTCTTTCTCAGCAGATGTTTAAGATGAGGTGTCATAAATGGTGGATCACGTGCTTTAATTGTAATTCTTTTCAGTGGAAAAAATAAGTCCAGTGTTGCTTTCATGAAGACATAGAAGGATGAAAAAGCTATTTCAATCGATTTGCAATTGTAAATGAAATTCCAATCCTGTTTTGAAAGATAGTCCTGCATCACGATGAATGACCCGGGTGTACGAAGACGCAGGTCATGGATTGTCCTTTCATTTGATATGCCAGTTTTTTCGAACGTTTTCTTGTGGTCAGATGTCATAACCACAGCCGAATGTTTCGTTCGGACAGCAGATCTGATGGTGTTTGAGAATCGGTAAAGAGGCTCGGTGGCATAAACTCTGTCCAGCGAGTGGCCTTCATGGGTGGGACCCTCAAACTCGATGCTAAGGCCCATCCGCTGAAGTTGGTCAGATGGAAGGCTATTAAAGTCACCGGCAATAATAGCAACAGGAAAACTTGGAAGAGAAGTGATCTCGTCAAGAGTTTCCTCAAGAGCAGAGAGGAGGCAGTCTGTAGCATAGGATGGTTTAGGCGGATGATAGAGACCTCCGATAACGAATTCCCGTTTGCTGGCTTTAACCTTTATCCAAAGCAGTTCAATTCCCTGAACGTATGGTGTAACTGGCTTGAATATCTCAGGTTTAAAACATGCTTTACAGTAAATAGCTATCCCTCCTCCAAGACGACCATTCCTGTCAAGTCGAAACAAGATATAGTTGGGGATATTAAACGATGCGTCAATGTGACGTTTCTTTAGCCAGCTTTCAACAATGATCGCAACATCAGGGTCGAAGGAAAGAAGGTCAGCAGCTAATTGTTCGATGGCGTGAGGTTTGGCTATACTTGTGGGGTTGAGGAGGAAAAGCGAAGGTAAAGGCGTAATCAGAGGCTCATCAGTTGAACATGGTGATAAAGCAGGTGTTGTAGAGTAGTTTTCACACGGCAGATTAACTAATGTTCTAGGTCGTAGATGACGTTTGATATATCCGACACGGCGATGGACATTGTCAATCACAGGGATCGGAATGCCAATAATGTTATCTGACCTCTCGAAATTACGTCCAAAAGAAGTTCCACTCGTAGACGCAGTCGTTCTATGGTGTCGGCCAGCTCTGGTTCCACGGAAACGAAGAACGCCAGCATCATTCAATTTTGAAAGTAAGTTACGATCAGGAAAACCAGTCAGACTACGTCGACGCAAGGACAACAGTGCCGACCTGCTGTACGTTAGTTGTGCACCAGCGCTATATGAATCGAACTGCGTCATGCGATGTGTTATGTAATCCAGATGAACGACGGTAAATCCAGATCATAATTGCACGATGAATTTATCTAAACTGAAAATCATGCCAAACAATATTCCAAAACACAACGGAAGCCGTGCATAACTGTCGTAAAATAAGGCGTCCGTCCAGTGACACATCACCGCGTGGATAAGAGAACGATTTACGCATCGAATATGTAATAAATGAAAGAATATTCGCAAATGCGCACTCTACGTTATGATCGACACCTGGAAATAAAATGTTGTATGAAAACAATTAACGAAGAAGACATAAAATCCATATTAGATCGAAAAAATTCAAAAATAAACAAAAGCGGCAGCCATATCGCGCGGCGCCATCCAACCTGATGTGGTATAGGGATATATATATAGGTATAGGGATACATTCATTCATTCATTCATTTCAAGAATTTATATAGCGCCTCTTCAAGAAATCCACTCAGAAGCGCTCCCAATCCAACCACGGTGAAACAAAAAAGTTTTAAGGAGCTTGTAGAAGACTGATGAGTCAACCCTTGGTAGCAGGCGCACCTGCAACGGGAGACTATTCCAGACAGATGGACCTACAACTGAGAAAGCACGACGCTGACAGGTTGAGGTTTCAACACGTGGGACCAAAAGCTTCCCACTAGAGGCAGAGCGAAGGGCTCGGCGAGCCAGGACAACAGATACTGGACGGCAGAGCTCAACAAGTCCGGGATGTTACCGTAACATCGTGCATTTTGGTGCTGCAAGCAAAAAATTGATATTTTTAGTTCAGGAAGAAATTCTAAGAAAAAAGTGACATAGTGCCAGCTGGAAAAATGGGGTTAAATTTTCCACTTTTATTCCACTGGAAGTTTTCCAGGAACATTAGCTCAGAATGTGGAAAATGATCATAATAAGCTGAATTTTTCAGGATAGGTGTAGGAATATGAAGGAAATAACATCCCAAAAGCCCAAACCGATTCCACTAGAACTCTTTCTCAAAACCAAGATGACGTCCAAAATGGCCGTCATTTTCCAAAGGCAGTGATTACAACCCGAAAAAACCTTGTATGAATCTGAATTGTCCAGAGTAGGTGGAGGGATATGATCGGAATAACATCCCAAAAGTGGCAAAAGATCCACGTGCAATGGCAAAATTATACGATAATTATTATTTTTGCTGCAGGTCTACAGTCCACTATTATAAAATATTTACTGTCATAGCAAATGATCCTATATCAATGATATCATAACTACTATAATGAGCGTAATGAACTGTTAATATAGTATTTTTTAAAGGACTATAATTGTTCAACTGAAATTAGCAGCTCAAATTCAGTGTATACATGTACGTCTCATCTTTCGAATTTCAAAGTGTTTTATTTCTTGAGCAATTAGCAAAAGAACACGCTACATTTCTTCCCGATTCGGTCATTGAATCCGTCTTGCTTCTTTTGTCAACCATTCGCAAACTACTTATCCTAATAGTTACCTGATCAGCAATTCAGGACCTTCATAAGCAACGAGGACAAGCCGATTCAAATGATCATGGTATCAAACGCCGTCGATATTAATTAGGTGGCTTTCAATCAATCAATCAATCAATCAATCAATCAAATACTTTATTGATCATCGTATACATGTATACCTACAGCATAGCACAAACAGCAGTTGAAAAGGTCACATGCCTAATTTTAGGCCTAATAGTCGTAATGGCATCTGGCACACTCAAAATATGGCTTCGTTAGTGAACAAAGACCTACCTGGCATTGTTCAACTCAGTCTTAAGCCGCGTTTGAACATCATTTTATGGTTTCCTTTGAAATTGAACTCAGTTTAAAATTTTATGTTTATTTATATAATTGGGGCTTAGTAGACTTGAGGGCGATGTTAGTAAGACAGCAAGCCACCAGCCTTTGCAGGCTCCTGTTGCAAAGTACCTATAGTGTCCCATGATTGCATCAATAGATTTTTATGTGCAATGAACAACTGCATTTATTCATTCAAAAATGTTTCAAACTACATGCAGGGCCTAAGGTGTGACAGCTGGTTCTGTTGGTGCTGCTGATGTTGCGATCATTCGATGTAGGCCTAAATAATAAATATGGCCTACACTCGTTACGAGTATTATGTTGACACTGCTCCGGAACAATATCAGAAACGAGCTAGGTCTAGTGAACATGGTGAATAAAGAAATTATTATAATTTATATTGGTATGTTTATTGGGTGTAGGCCTACGGACATATGAACGGTGGTCATTCGAACGGACGACACTTGACTGGCAACACTTTAACAGCCGACAGAAGAACGAGCCGACAATAGAACAGGTAAT
The DNA here is from genome assembly GCA_949752735.1 of Lumbricus terrestris. NCBI lineage: Eukaryota > Metazoa > Annelida > Clitellata > Crassiclitellata > Lumbricidae > Lumbricus > Lumbricus terrestris. The sequence continues at coordinate 15,986,369 of OX457044.1, forward strand.
AGTAGGCTAATAGTAATAGAACAGGTGACTCTTAACCGAAACGTCATAAGGGTGGGCCAAAAAAGAAAGATCCCCTAGGTTTTTTGCCCATGTCTTGACCAAAGGTTACAATTTCCAAATGAAATTTTAGTCTTTTAAAGACAATTCATATTTACACATGATGACCAGATTTCATTAAAATATTTCAAACAGAACAAAAGTTATATCACTTTTATTGAGGCCACCCACCTTTTTTTACGACAGGTCTCAATAAATTCATTCAAATGCAAACCACTAATTTCTTGCAAGGAATAACTATCGAGAATCAAAGGAACGGGTTACACGCGCAAAGCAGGAATTTTAATGTAGCCTATTTAGGCTCAATTGAACATTTGTCACACAACTAGATATTGAACTATTTAGATCTGCAAGTCCAAGACAATAAATGTTTGATTGCTTTTAAATTTTACAAGCTTCATCGATCAATTGTCCACCGGTTATCTGTCGCTCGTTCAACTGTCCGGCCGTTCAATAGTCTCAGCGGTCATCTAATACACCGTTCTACTGTCGCCGTTCTACAGTCGCACGTTCTTTTGTCGTCCGTTCAAATGTCATGGAACCGTTTATTGAACTCTTAAACTACTCCTCTCATCAACGAAATATTTTGTTAAGATTATGTTAGCTTAAAACTCCACCAATACAGTATAGTGTAGAAAATTTAAAAACTTATTGTGGATGGGAACATCTCCTTCAAAGCCCTTGCCCTTCTCGGCTATGCGCCTCAGCGATCGTCTTTCGGGAGTTCATTCGACTCCCACCCCACACCGTACCTATAGATTCTCACCAGAAGAGAGGACTGGGGGCCCGATAGCGAAGTGGATAATACGCTGGAGTAGAAAGCGAGAGGTTGCGAGTTCGCGCCCCGTACTGGCGGACGTGCTTTATAGGCTGCTGTTAGCGCCGATTCTTGCAGGCTGTCTGTTCTGTTGGTGGTTAATATTTATGTATTCTGTAGTCTGAGTCCCTGTGAATTGCTTCAATTGCATAATTGTACACTGTAGGCCTAACCGGTTGCGTTCTGTCAACCGGATTGTTGAATAAACGAAAATTATTATGACATCAGTTGTATGGCAGCTTTGCCCGCAGCAGCCCGCTGACGTCGATTTCGATCCAGTTTGGAACACAAGTCTGTTGTAGAAGTATCCTAATAGGCTATTAACGAATGACAAATATATAATCGTCTAAAATCTAAATTGTGATGTGATGCGCCTTTTAAACATCACAAGGCCGTTTAACATGGCAGTCTAATATATCCAATGAGTAGGCTAACATTGAGTATCGTTTTCATTGAAAATGCTCTGTGACGAAATACCACGTTTTGGCGTCTATTCATTTATCTTATGAGTCTGGATCTATAATGCTCCATTGACGTCATCGTTACTAATCCAAGCGTTCGAAACAGCTTCATGATAATAATTATGAGTTCCTTTCTTTGTTAATCTTGCTTCATTAATCAATGTTCCTCTGGCGTCACTACCGGTACTTACTTAGTTGAGCTTGGATGCTACACTGGGTGACTGGAAGGACTTTCCTGCTACCAAACTCTAACCAACACAGATGGAGAGAAGAACACAATCAATTTTTGCATGACATCTCAACCTAACAGTCTCGTTAACTACCGGTGATGTATACGCGTATGGAACTAATAATCCAAGTACTTAGCGAGTGAAAAATGTCAGCTGTCCACTAGATTTGATTGATTGAAAGTCACACACAATCAGCAAAGATGATTCCTAGATCATAGCATAAAATATGTCAAAAATGTAATGAAAATAGCAACTCAAAGTCAATTCAAACACATGCATAAGAGGCCTAATCAAACTGAAATTTTCACACGCAAAACAAGCGCAGGACTATATGGTCATATTAATATTATGCACATTATTAAGGCTGCTTGTTTTCAATATAAAATTTATAATGGGTCTCTGGTAATAATAACCCATTTCATTTTGAGACATATGCTGTTCCCCTGGAATAAAAATGCTACGTTTATCTTGAAAATGATATTTTTTAGGGTATGGTCACAATTCTTGTTATATGTATTTCTGCCGTGAAACTAACATTGGATCATTTTCTGCAGGAAAACTAAGTTCTTCACCGTTTGGAGCCATTACCCTATACGATTTTTCAAAATGTCAAAGAGAATCACACTAAGCCGACTGAAACCGAAAAGTAATTTCATAAACTTTTGTAGGTTGATTTCACAAACAGAAATTATATGAAGAAAATAAAACAACACAGGAAATAGTACAAAAGGCACACATGAATGGTTTTTACTCATGACACTACATTTCCACGCTTGCGTCATTTCCTGCAATAATTGTTCGTCTTACGCACCGCGAACTATTGATGCTGTGAATGAATGAATGCATGACTTCCATCTAGGTAGTCTTGGGATTCTTTTCTTAATTATGGATAAATCATGTTATTGGGAGGCATTTGCTATAGCAATGCCTCACAAAATAACTCCGTCTCAATATCAAGTAGACGGTAGCTGTAATATCTCGCTTTGAATGACTTTGCACTCTCAACAGTGAGAGAAAAATTAATTTTTTTCTTACTTTTCTTCAAATTACTTCTGGTCCTAGTGTTGGGATTTTTTTCTGCAAGCTTCTTTGATGAAAATTATGCAGAAGAAAATTATATGAAAATGTCTATTGGCAGAGCGGCATAAGAAAAGCAAAGATATTATATGATGTTGTAGGTCGGCCGATTTAGAAAAAGCTTTTCTTCTGCATGAATTCTTATGTGAGATTTGGTTGTTCGTCAGAGTGGTGTCTCTCGTGACTTCTCAGATTAGAAATATTTGAGAATCTTTTCTGACAAACTTGACAAATGTATTGTTTATCTCCGGCGTGTGTTCTCAAATGACTCTTTAGATGACTGTGTTGTCGAAAGAGAGTCTCACATAAATGACATAGATACGGTTTCTCTCCTGTATGAATTTTCAGATGATATCGCAGACCGTAAGAACAGGAAAACCATTTTTGACACTCCGGGCATTGATAGGTTTTTTCTCCTGCATGAATTCTGCTGTGATTCTTTAAAAACGAACGTTGTGAGAATGCCTTTGGACATAAGTCGCACAGATGAGGCTTCTCTCCAGTATGGATTCTTAGATGACGTTTTAGGCTTCCGCATTGAGTAAAACTTCGTTTACATAAGTGGCATTGATATGGCTTCTCTCCAGTATGAGATCTCATGTGAGTTTGCAGCACACTAGATCTTGAAAATCCTGTGCAACATAACTGGCACAGAAATGGTTTCTCTCCTGTATGGGTTTGAACATGCCTTTGAAGACTAGAAGAGAGAGAAAAGTCTTTACGACATATGTCACATTGAAATGGTTTCTCCCATGTATGGGTTCGAACATGCATACGCAGACCAGAAGAGCTATAAAATCTTTGTTGACATGTGTCACATTGAAATGGCTTCTCTCCAGTATGGGTTCTCATGTGAACCCTCAGAGAAGAACTATGTGTAAATGCCTTCGAACATAACTGACATCGAAATGGCTGTTCTCCAGTATGGAATGTAAGATGGACCTTTAAAGAGATAGATCTAACAAATTTTTTCGGACATACCTGGCACTGAAATGGTTTCTCTCCAGTATGGGTTCTCCTATGAAGCTGCAGGTGTGAGAGTTGTCTAAATACTTTCTCACAGAATTGACATCCATATGGTTTCTCTCCAGTATGGGTTCTAAGATGAGTCTGTAGATTGTGTGAATGTGAAAATCGTTTTTGACATACGAGGCACTCATATGGCTTATCTCCAGTGTGGGTTCTAGTATGTGTTTTCAGACCTGAAGAAAACGAGAACGCTTTTTCACAATCAAGGCAGACGTAAGACTTTTCTCCAGTATGGATTCTCGTGTGCTGTCTTAAACCATAAGCGTCCTTAAACAGTTTCTCACATAATTCGCATTCGTTCTCCTTTTCTTTGGAGCAGTTTCTCTTCATTTCCCTCGTTTGACTATTGGACAACACGAAAGATTATTACCACTTCCTGTATGATCTCATGTACGTTCCTGCAGATTGTTTTGATTCACAATCCTCAATTGCTGGTTGCTTGCCTTGTTCAGTATGTAGTCATCCGAAATAATAGTAACTTCACTCGGTGCAAAACCTAAAGCAATACATTTCTTTATTTATATGCCGTCTACCAGTGACGGATCCAGAATGTTTATGAGGGGCCATGTGGGAGGGGAATCAAGATTGCGGGTGGAGGATGAGCGGCCGAAGGCTGATCACCGAGGTTAGCAGCACCGAGACGGAAAGGAGGTTTGGGGAGGTTGTGCTCAGTCCCAATCAGAAATTTTTGAATTCCACATTGCAACATTTTTGGCAGCATTTTAAGCTGTCATTTTAAAAAAACTTTTGTTCTTTTACAGTGGTGATAAGAGTGGTCTAAGATTTCAATAAATACACTTTACAATAATATCCATTTATTTTTGAGTTTCCACATTGTAATGTTACCATTTCAAGATGTCATCTTGGCAAAATTATTCTATTATTTCAGTGCTATAATAAAAAAAATGGCTTAAGATCTTGATAAATATACTTGTAGCCTAATTACGAAAATAATTTCCTTATGTATCAGGTTCAGCAACTCAGTTTTGCTACTGCTGGACTATCTTACTGAATGACTGCAGACGGGAGTATATAGGCCTATAATTATAGACCTATAAGCTTATGTTGTAGCGTTGGAATCAGCACGAGATGGACCTGAATTGCTGATCTGAACACAATTAGCAAAAAAATTACAAGGCACACAAATCAAGCAAGAGCTACCAAACCACCAACATTGGGAAGCCAAGTAGTAAGTGTTCAAGGAACGGGACATTTTGAGATTGGAGAGTTTGAAATTTGAAAGATAGAACTGAAGAGAAGCCATTCAATTGCACAAAAATAGCATTTGTGCAAATATTAATGTAGCAAGTTATACCTTTTTAAGTGGCAGCATCATATATTATGATAGCACATAATAACAACATCATAATTATAACAGTTAATGATATAACGGTATATTATAACAGCCCATGTAAATTATGTAATACAGTAATGCATACTGCAGAGAAACTAGGCTATTCTGAATTTGCTAAAAAAAAATTCAAGGGAAATGTTGAGGATAGAACTTAGCCCCATGGAGGCGTAGAAACCGAATAAAAACGGAAGAAACGAGAGAAAACGGTAAACGAAATACTTTGGCCATGTTAGATACATATATACTCACAGACATAGCACATATACATAAACCTACAAACATGAGTTATATGATACACATATGCTACATGCATATTGCATAAACCTCCTCTACATGCTTGTGTCTTGTGATTTCTGTGGGCTATTAAAGAATATAAAAAAATGACAGGACAGCTGTTCATTCTTGTGACATGTTGCTTTTCAATATCATAATTGGTACTTGTGGGTTTGACGACCACACAGAAATATTACTCTAATTATACGTCGTCCCGGATTTGACGACCCCGCCGAAATATTACTCTTATTATACACATGTACGTCGTCCATTACTTTAAATGAAGTGACCTAATGAATATATTACAATGTTTTCAAAATCTAGTAAATAAAGACTGGATAAAGGTTAGTTTACAGGTGAAATAGAAGCTGGATTTGTGAACTGAACGCATTGTATTGTATTGTATTGTATAAAAACATTTATAAAGCGCCTCTACTAGGGTGAACCGTTCAGAGGCGCTCCCAGTGCGCAAGGCCACGAGAGAAAAAATAGGTTTTAAGAAAAGAAAATGAGGAGGAGGGATTACCTGTCAGAAGTTTAGATCGAATAGAAGGAGAGAGCGTATTCCAAAGAGAGGGGCCAATTGATGTAAAGGAACGGGACTGAGCCATAGCCGTTCTAGTAGCAGGTACTAGAAGTTCAAATCTGTTTAAAGAGCGGAGTGGACGATGCGAGGAGGCTGAAACTGGCCTGCGAATTCCATTGGTTAGATATTTTGGAGCAAGACCCCGTTGTGCTTTAGAGACCAAAATGAGAATTTTGAACTTAATGCGCGCAGTTAGAGGAAGCCAATGGAGCTGCTCAAACATAAAAGTAGAGATATGAGAGTAGCGTGGAAGGCGTGCAATTAATCTGGCGGTTGCATTAAGGACCGACTGCAAAGGTGAGAGTCGAACCTTGGGAAGACCAATTAGAAGAGAATTACAGTAGTCAATTCTGGAGCAAATGAAAGCATGGACCAAAGTGGTAAAAACAGAAAGCGAAACAGAACGCCGAACTGCCCTTAGACGCCTTAAATGAAAATATGAGGATCGTGTAAGATTAGATACATGGTCTTTAAATGAAAGGGAACTATCTAGAGTAACACCCAGATCACGAACAGTTGAGGAAAAGGTATAGTGAGGAAATAGTTCAGAGAGGAGAACAAAATCAATTTTCAAAAGCTGCTGAGGTGTGCCGAACCAAATAAACTGTGTTTTGGAGGCATTAAGAGAGAGACGATTTGATGACATCCAGGAGTGTAGGGAATGTGAGAGAGACTGGATGCGTTCAACTAAAAGTAGCTGGGATGAAGGAGACCCATGGACATATGCCTGCACATCATCTGCAAAGAGATGACCGGCTGTTCCAGAGAGTGGGAAAAGAGAGGGGATGTCGGCCGTATATAGAATAAAGAGCAGAGGACCCAAGACAGAGCCTTGGGGAACTCCCAGCTTAACATGAATCCATTTGGTTCTGGATTCACCCGAGATAATCATGTGGGTACGGTCAGACAAATATGAACGGAACCAGCAGAGGGGCAGTCCCTGTAATCCATAGGAAGTCTCAAGACGCTGGAGAAGAATGTTGTGGTCAACCATATCAAAAGCTGCAGAAACATCATAAAGAGCAAGGAGTGAGAGTTCAGACCTGTCGACAGCAGAATAGATTTCAGAGAGAAGAGAGAGAAGAGCAGTTTCCGTTGAGTGATGAGCCCTAAAACCAGATTGATTTGGAGGAAGACCAGACTGTTCAAGATAGGGGAGGAGCTGGAGGGAAACTAGGCGCTCGAGAGTCTTGGATAAGAACGATAGATTGGAGATAGGTCGGTAGTTTTGACAGAGGTTAGTATCAAGGTTAGGTTTTTTGAGTGAAGGAAAGACAAGAGCACGTTTCTGAGAGGATGGGATACAGCCTTCAGCTAATGACCTATTAAAAAGATAAACCAAAAAAGGAGAAAGGTCATCTAACATGTCACTTATAACAAAAGGGGGTAATGGGTCAAGTTCACATGATTTAAGATTAGCAGATTTTAACACTAGACGAAGTTCCAATTCCGAGATGGAACGGAAGCTATCAAATATAGTAGACGTTGATGAGAATGTCGGTGGAGGAGCATCAGCTGTCGAGGCGCGAAGCCGGTCAATCTTGGTTGTAAGCATTTCTTGAAATTCATCTGCAGTGAAGGATGGAATTTCAGTGGAACGAGAAGGACGGCCCAAGAGACCCGAGACTGATGACCACAGGCGTTTAGGGTTTTTTTTCATTTTGTAAGACTAGTTTTTCCCAATGTTCAGCCTCCTTCTGATGGTAGAGTAGATGGAGTGAACGAAGTTGCTTAATCCATGCTAGTCGATCATCAGGCATTTTGGTCCGGCGATAACGACGTTCCAAGCATCTGGTACGACGACGGAGACGATGACAGTCAGCGTCAAACCACACTGTCAATGGTCGCTGGCGTGTCTTAACCTTACGACGAGGTAGCGTGGCATCAAGAATATTCGTAACTGTAGACGTGTAAAGGTCAAATAATTGTTCGACCGAGAAGACGTCCAGAGTAGAACCCGGTGAAGAGAGGATACATGGAAGGTGAATGACAGGTCTTTATAGGTGAAATGAAAGTTGGATGAAGGTACTTTTACAGGTGAAATAGAAGCCGGATTCATGAATTGAACGCTTGAAAATTGGAAGCTGTTTCCGATTTGTGGCGGGCATACAACAACATTGCTACCATCCCAGGAATGAATTACATTCACGAAACAGTTAATCATTCTAAATATTTCGTGGATCCAAACACAGGTGCAAAAACTCAGCGCATCGAAAGATCATGGAAAAAAGCTAAAGAGCGTAATAAACGACACAACGGAACACACAGACATTCATTCGAGTATTTATATAGCGCATCTTCAAGGAAACTACTCAGAGGCGCTCAAAAAAGACATTATGTTGGATTCATGCATGTGCGAATACATCCACCACTATAGATATTTCTGTGTGGTCGTCAAACCCACAAGTACCTCATAATTAGGCCTAAGATCTTTGGATGTGGAATCTTCTTAAATGTTTTGAATTTGAAAGTGAAAGAAAGGTAAGTCTATGAAGTCTGCTTTGCTCAATGCTCATGTCAACACGGATAGTCCTAGGCTATTGGATAGAAAACCGTTAAAATATTAGAAACCCTATATATAAGAATTTCGAACTTTTCATGGAAAATTAAGAGAACAATCAATTGAGAGAAACACAATAGGCATACTGGTACTTTCCTAGATGTGCGAAAACTGTTTATCGAACGGCTGGTCATAAACTTAATTAAGTCCTCAATACTAAATTTTAAACCTGGCTTGTCAATGCTTGAAAACATTTACTGCAGTGTTGCCACTGAGGTTTCAGAAATAAACCCAGATTTCCATCCAAAAAAACCCAGAAAAACCCAGACAATTCATATAAGCAATTTTATACCCTTTGCTCAAATTAAGTTGGTTTATCGCTTGTTCGTATGAGGGTTAACAAAATGTTCGTCAAAAGAGTCAAATAAAATGCAATTAAAACTTTAAAAATATCAATTGTTAAAGTTGTCAGAGGCTCGGCATGTCATGTCATGTCATGTCATGTCATGTCATTCCGCCATCGTCGCTCTGCGACGGTTGGCTGCACAAATGGATGAGCATTTTCCACAGTTGTCTATCTCCTGCCATGTTCATTAACCTCCTCCCCGAAAGTCCAGTCCACTTCAAGATGTTGTCTATCCATGCCATTCTTGGTCTTCCTCTTCCCCTTTCTCCCTCCATCAGTCCCGTCATCAGGTTGTTTTCTATGCTTTCCTTTTGCTGTCTCATCACGTGTCCGAAGTATCGTAACTTTCTTGTTTTTACGTGGGTCAACATGCAGTTCTTGCTTTGTTCCTGCTATAAAGTACACCTGTTCGTTGGTCAATTTTTTTGTCCATGGACTCTTAATATTTTTCTAAGACATTTGTTCTCGAATGCTTGTATGCGTCTTTCCTCCTCTTTCTTTAAGGTCCATGCCTCACACCCGTATGTCGCCACTGGAAACACCAATGCCTTCAGTAGTCTCGTCTTTGTTCTGTTGCTGACAGCTTTATTTTTCCAAATCTTCGTCATAATTACCAGACTCGTCATTCCCATCGCAAGTCTTGATTTTACTTCTCCCGTGCAATGTGCATCCTTTGTAACCCGGCATCCCAAATAAATAAATGAATCCACTTGATCCAGCTGTCCTGCGCTCACTTCTGTTGTCAAAATCTCATCAGTGGTTGTGATGACCTTCGTCTTCCCTACATTTATCTTCAGGTTGAACTGTTCGGCATCCATACTGACAATAACCTTAATCGATGTATTCGTGTACCCATGCGCAGCGGGTCTAGCCTACCACAAATTGTAAACACATAACACACGTGGCTTAAGTTTACGAAGTCTTAAAGTTGTCCGAGGTTTCCAGACAAATTTTCTTAATACATCAACAGTTCAACGTTTTAACCACCTAGAACATTAATACTCAACAAAAACTAGGCTATTATACCACTAGATGATTGACCTGACATAGCCTACAGTGTGTATATAAGCGTGTTATAGATGCCAAAACGGCTTAACAAGGAGAGAGGAGTGACCTGACCTATTTTGAGATGCCAAAATGGTTTCTTTCTGTGAATAGCAGAGCTATTCTTCAAGTTATAAATTATTGTGAATTGATAACGTGAGTTCTTGATTGTGGAGTTTAAAATTAAACTCAGTAGAAAAAGTATGTACTACAGCCATTTTATATTGAATTTCGTAGAATATTCATGTGTTCAATGTGTTGTAAATACAAAATGTCAACTCACCAAAATAAATCCAGATTCTGCCCCCAAAATCCCAGAAACCCAGAGGAAGGCCAAAAAACCCAGATCCAGTGGAAAAAACCCAGCTGTGGCATCACTGCTGGCTTGTCAATGTTTGAAAACATTTACTGGCATTGGTGACGTCACGCAGGGTTTCCAGTTTTTGAAACGCTTTGCCACGAGATGACGCTGAAAAGTCTCCCAAAAATCGCGAGATGAGCAGCAAAATGAAGACACTGACAAATTTTTATGCACATTGAAAACGTATTTTACGCCTATTGATGGTATTCATCAGGCGCGTCAAAATACGCGTGCTGAATAAACAAAATAATAAAAATAATCTTTTCTTTAATTGAGCGCCTGCAAACGCACTGCGCTTTACATTTACAAGTTATGAAGTAATCTTAATTAAACTTAACTACTAACTGAACAGACAGCTTTGTAATTACACGGCACCAATGGCAGCCTACAAAGCAAATCCGCCCAACGGGGGCTCGAACTCACTACCTCTCGCACTCTACGCCAGCGTGTTAGCCATTGCTCTACCGGGCCCCCTCCCCGAAACCATACCGCGGACTAGTTCGCATTTCCCTCGAGTATGAATTTCTTATTAAGTTAGTCACACGCAGGGCTTAAAGTGTGCCTGGACGGTCATGGACGGCGTCCATGCACTTGTTTTAAAATCTGAACGCCGTCCAGCCACTTATTGGCGAGCACAGGCTGGAAAGGTAAGGGGCGTCTTCCAGGCTCTTCTTTTGGAGAGGTAAGGGGCGTCCGGGGCACGGACATTTCCCCCTAGACATTTGCCCCCCGGACATTTCCCCCGGACATTTCCCCACCTGGACGTTTCCCCCCTACCCTAGGACATTTCCCCCTGTATGCGGAAACCATTGCTTTTATCGTCTTCAACAATTTAAACCAGAATATTTTCATCAATCCAGCTCCAATTTAAGCAAAGAATATTTTCATCAATCCAGCTCCAATTTAAGCAAGAATATTTTCATCAATCCAGCTCTAATTTAAGCAAATAATATTTTCATCAATCCAGCTCCAATTTAAGCAAAGAATATTTTCATCAATCCAGCTCCAATTTAAGCAAGAATATTTTCATCAATCCAGCTCCAATTTAAGCAAAGTGGATTCCTTAGCATTTACTTCAAAGGAATCGTTGTAAAAGTTTCAGATTTAATTATACAGGCCTAGGCGTAGGTCTAGAATTCAGGGTAGGACTTGTATGGTCATTTGAGGTGGTATGCACAGAAGGGGGGAAATGTCCTAGTCGAAATCGGGGGGAAACGTCCAGGGGGGAAATGTCCAGGGGAAAATGTCCGGGGGGAAATGTCCAGGGGGAAATGTCCTACATTCGGGGCGTCCAGGCACTTATTTTTCCACACTTCAAGCAATGGTCACACGAAATAAAAGCAAGAAATAAGTAGCCTATAGCCATTTTACTCCGTTTGCAAACGCGCAATGGGACATCGAGAAATAACGCAATGGCCTGCAGCACATTGAAGTAATAATAGGCCTATAGTATAGTAATTCAAGTCTTCATGAAAGTAATATGAATCAAATGCTAAGGAGTGTAGGCTTAAAGCATTCTTGTAATTAAATATTTTCTTCTGAGGTCAGAACGTAGAATTTCAAGGTTGTGTGAACGTGGACGCAAAGAGTAGGTCTATTGTGGTTCACGAACTGGAGGGAGTAAACCATGGAGGACATGCGCATGGATCATGGTTAGCTAAAACAGTGGAAAATAGAGCGCGGTCGGCTTTGACACGAAACTTTTCGAATGTAGGGGAGTTGAAAGGCAAAAAGCGAAACTTTTTAAGTTTTCGTATAGCCATGATGTAAGAATGGTATAACCTAACAGAATTAAGTCGTTCACGCTCGCTCAAATTAGCAAATTCCACTAGGACCACTACGCAGGAGAGGAGTGCGCCATACGCGCGACAATGGTAGAGCGAACTATACGCCGTATTGACCAATACCTTACCGTAGCGGCTTATCCCATGAGCTACCAAGTCATGCAACCGAGAAAGAGAGTGCTTTTTCTCTACAGCATATCAATAGCCCTATAGCCAGTAAAGATCATCTATTAACCTGCAACAACTGTCAAAGTATGATAATTCACAATGTCGCCCTCGCGACCGCGGGACTTTTTAAAAGAGCCTGCAGAATATCGCGAGGTCGCACGCCCTTTGAAAAAGGAGCCCAATACTCACTTTTCGCGACCACCTGACATCCCTGGCGCAAAGAGTATTGTGCTTTTTGAGCGAGAGGTAATTACGACTAGAAGTATTTTTATTGTATAAGACTATAATAAGAGGTAATGATTATAAGAGGAAGAAATATGACCCACTTAAAGAATATTGTCTTATACAGGGTGGCCCAGCATAAATGTCCCGCCTTTGCACGCGTATAACTTCGCCAATTTTTAACATTTATTTATACTTTATGCGTCAAATTGAAGCTATTTCACTCTAGTATTTGCACTGAAAAAATGGAACTGGTATAAGTTTAGGTTTTAATTATATGCCCGGAACAGCGCTAGCTACCATATTTTGTTGTCATTGTTGACGCAATATGGCGCAGTTTCCCCGGGATATTCACAAATCGCTTTTTGCTAACACGCGCCTAAACACAATCATTTTAGGTGTTTGTAGGAGTCCCTACCATGAGTATCCCCTCTTCCCTAAACCAGTTCCTTTAAATTTTATCAACAGCCGTGAGCGCTGCCACGCGCTGCCACGCGCTGCTTTAGACGCAAAGAAACGGCTGGCAGCACGCCGGCTGTTTCGGTAGCCGCTTATTTGCGTCAATGTCGGAGTGCTGTTGGACATCACGTCGACAAATAAATTTAGATCATCTTTTAGACTAACCTACGTTGTACGGTGTTTTCAGGACTACCTGTTTCGCGTTGAAAGACCCGTAGAGATTTGCTTGTAGGGCCAACCGGGTCATTGTCTTGACTGCCAACTTACTCGGACACAAGAGCAATGCTAGCGGATATGCGCGCCATAATTCCCATGGTTTACGATTAGAAAGTCCTGTTTTTATAAATTTTCCGTAGCAGATAATTCAAGGTATTGTTTATTCCATCCTCTGTTAGAAAATTCGTTAGTCATTTCAAACGAATTAAATCCATTATCACTTCGTAAAATAAAGAGCAAAACGCGATCATCGTTTGTCAATGGCGCCAGTTGCGTCACAAATGACAAAAAAATATGGTAGCTCGCTCTGTTCCGAGCATATAACTAAAACTTAGCCTTGTACTGGTTCCATTTTTTCAGTGCAAATACGCGAGTGAAATACCTTTAATTTGACGCATAATGTATAAATAAATGTTGAAAATTGGCGAAGTTATACGCGTGCAAAGTCGGGACATTCATGCTGGGCCACCCTGTATTACGCTGCAGTGCGAATGTGGGCGCGTGAAACATTTTGGTAGGGTCACAGGCGCAAGGGCTTCGGGCCATCCTACTATTCTGTTGTATTGTATTGTAGTGCACATATAATAAATTTAGAAAACGCTTCTTACAGTGCACATCAATCAGAGGCACTCCCGTTGCTAAAGACCCAGATAGAATAAAGTAGCATCTGAGACCGCCAAAAAATGATGTGCTTCAGGAACCAGTTAATAGCAAAGAAGGTGCCAATGGCAGGAGCTGATTCCAAGCTGCATGGCCAATGAAGGCAAAGCTGGAGTTTTGGTCAAAGCAATCCTTGCTACCGGGACAGTGAGATCATGTTAGATATGCGTAGTAGATGAAGAGAGGATGGCTCCTAATAGATTAGTAATTTGTACATTTTTATTATCTATTATTATTTCGATGCACTGTGATGATGTCCTATATGCTCGATTGTGCGTTTGCAAGTGGAGTAATAAATAAAATACTCACTTACTTACTTAAGTCGATGAGCGGATGAGATCACAAAGATACTTGGGCGTGTGCATGGATTATTGACGTACAGGCAGAGAAGGACATTGCGTCGGATTGCTCTAGGCAACGGTAAAACAATGAAGAAGTTGCAATAGCTACGATGTTAAAAACTACAGGGTGGCTCAAGAAAAATGTACCACCGGATAAAATGCAATATCTTCGCAACCGATTGAACTTTTTCTGCGAAATTTTCACAATTTGCAGGGGAATGAATTTCCAACAATCCCTGAAAGTTTCATTTGAAGCTTTTCATGTTTGCAAAAGTTACAGCTGTTCAAACTTAAAACTTCGTTTTTTCAAATTTCCGCTGAAAATGAACGTCACTTGTAGATTTCCATGTCAAATGATATCACTTTTCACTACGACCTCAGAATTCCGTTTTGCAGTTTATTGTAAGGTATAATGAGAATGTCCACTCCCTGCCTTAACACAAGCTCAAAATCTTTTTGTGAAGCTCAGTATGGCCTTGTTGGTCGGGTCCTGCGGCAACTGACCCCACATTAGCAGCAAGATTTGCTTCAGCTGGCCAATGTTCCCCAACTTGGGATGAAATGTCTTGCAGCGTTCCAGCATAGCTCACCAGACGTGATAAGCAAGAGGGCTAAGGTCTGGCGAGTTTGTTAGTCATCTTTGCCAATGCATTTGCTTCAGTTGATGGCAATAAGGTAGTGCCATCATAATCAACCTTGCCGTGCGAGCAAGCAGGCCCACCGTCCTGCTGGAAAATAAAACCAGATGTTAGAGCATACCTGGTCTTCAATGAGTCTGGGTAAGAGAGCTCAAAGATGAGTTTGACATCTAACCTGCTGAATGGGATTAAATGCAGTCTTTTCTTGCAGACGTAACACACGCCAGCATATCTGATGCCAAAACCATCAGATGAGCTTTGCAAACTTGACCCTTTCGATTACCAAGCGAATTTGGTGAAAATCGCGCTTTTTCCGTCAGACCAAACGACCACTTCCTGCCTCTCTTCCGACATCTGATCTTCATTACATAAACACGTTTACAGATAGCCTTCAATGTGCGCAGGCTCCACTTTTCACTGGGTATTTTGCTATGATTGCGCGATGTCCCGGTCTCTGTTCATGCAAAGTCCGAGTTCCCATTTTATCTTTCGCAGAAACTTTGCCCATGACGTTCAGTAATGGGTTCACGAATTGAGACCTTAATCTAAAAAATATCACCAAATACCAACAGTTTGCTTCATAAACAGCTACTTTACAGCTCATAGTGAGGTCGTATGTCATCATCATCAATTTGTGTGTTGTAATTTGCAAAAAATCTTAATGAAATCACATGTATTGAAGCATGATTCTCCGGATATTTGAAAAAACGGAATTGAAAGTTTGAACAGCTGTAACTTTTGCAAATATGAAAATTTTCAAGTGAAACTTTCAGGGATTGTTGGAAATTCATTCCTCTGCAAATTGCAAAATTTTCACAGAAAAATGTCAGTCGGTTGCAAAGTTATCGCATTTTATCCGGTGGTACATTTTTTTGAGCCACCCTGTAAACGAAAAGTATCGCACTAGCTTATCAAAACCATATAAAAAATTGCAGAGCGGATTGAAAATATTTGTTTTTAGTTAAGCTTGAGTGTTTAAAAAAAAATGCTGAAATCATAAAATAATAACAATACTATAATACCGTGAAATTACTTACTAAATTATTATTAATTACTTATTAAATTATTATCAATTAAATTATAATAGTTACTATTATACCGTGGTCCAGAGGTGGCTGCCTGGCTTGGGACGTCACCGTGCCTGACACATTTACAGCCTAGTACGAGCATTTAACATCGCAAAATGCAGGTGCAGAAAAAACTACTCAGAGTGCTCCCGAATTCAGCACGGCCAAAAGAACAGTTTTCAAGTGCTCCTTCACTGTCCTTCATCGAACGGAAGTGAGGCAGACAAGCGCTTGTGTATTAAGCTATTAATTATAATTATTCATCAATATACAACTTTCACTTAATTAAGAGTTATTTTTCAGCAATCCAGCTCCCATTTCAGCAAAAAATCTCTTCAGCTGGCCTACTTTGTAGGGGACATTATTTTCAGCAATCCGACTTCTACTTCGCAAGATATCTTTTCGTCAATCTAACTTGTTTTCCACCAACGCTGAAACCATGCCAATAATTCGGAGTAGTGTACCCTCGGAGTAGTGGACCTTCGGAGTAGTGGGTCTGTATCTTATTTCTCTTGTCAGTTTGGATCTGTGATACTCAATTGGCATCGTCGGTGACATCGTTGCTAATTCAAATGATCGGAATAGCTTCATGATATTGCTTGCCCCCAGTGTTAATCCTGTAAGCTTCATTCAATGTTCCCTTGGCGTCGCTACCTACTTAGTTGAGCATGAATACTACACTGCATGGTAGGACTTGCCTGCTACTAAACTATAGCCAACGCAGATGGAAAGAAGTACCGGTACACAATTAATTTTTCAGGATATCTCAACCTAAGTCTCGTTAACGCTACTGCTGAGGACGTGTGTCGAAATAGTTATCCAAGGACCAGTACTTATAGCGAGTGAATTTTCATTGATTGAAAGTCAAATAAACTCAGCAAAGATGATTCCTTGATTATAGTAATATGCCAAGAATATAATGAAAAGAGCAACTCATACTCAACGCAAACACGTGCATAAGAGGCCTAACCTAATCAAACTAAAATTTTCAAACGCAAATAAAGTACAGGACCAACATAATGCTTCATCCTATGGGATAATATGGTCATATTATGGGCCTACATTATTAAAGCTGCTGACTTTGATGCTACATTTCCACACTCGCGTCGTTCCCTACAATAATTGTTCATCATCTGTACCTCGAACTGTTGAGCTTGTGCGTGAATTCAATCTTATTCTTAATTATAAAAAAATCACCTAACTGGAAAGTATTGTTCAATGCTATAACAATGCGTCACAAAATAATGTCTTCTGGATATTAAGTATACAGTTGCATATACATGTAGGCCTACAGGACCTATGGAATCCGAGATATCTGACTTTGAATGACTATGCGCTCGCAACAGATAGAAAATGTTTATTCTCTTCATATTTTGATCAAATAATTGTTGGGAAAGAAATGTTGAAATTTTTCAGCATGACACTTTGATGAATAGCATGGAGAAGAAATTCACATGAGAATGTTTATCGGCAGAGCGGCATTAGAAAAGCATAGATTCTGAAATGATGTTGTAGGTCGGACGATTTGGAAAATTATGCTCTTCTCCTCCAAGCATTCTTAATTCTTATGCGAAAGTTGGTTGATCTCCGGTGTGGTGTCTTTTATGTCTTCTCAGATTATAAATGTTTGAGAATGTTTTCTGGCAAATTTGACAAATGTATTGTTTATCTTCTGCATGTGTTCTCAAATGACTCGTTAGATGACTGCGATGTCGATACGGAGTCTCACATAAATGACATAGATACGGTTTCTCTCCGGTATGAATTCTCAGATGACAACGAAGTCCATAAGATCTGGAAAACCATTTTTGGCATTCAGGGCATTGATGGGTTTTTTCTCCTGCATGAATTCTGCTGTGAGACTTTAAACCTGAAGGGTTTGAGAACGCCTTTGGACACAAGTGGCACAGATGAGGCTTCTCTCCAGTATGGATTCTAAGGTGATATTTTAGGCTTCCGCATTGAGTAAAACTTCGTCTACATAAGTGGCATCGATATGGCTTCTCCCCAGTATGAGATCTCATGTGAGTTCGTAGCGCACTAGGTTTTGAAAATGTTATGTAACATAACTGGCACAGAAATGGTTTCTCTTGCGTATGGCTTCGAACATGCATTTGCAGGCCAGAAGATACAGAAAATGTTTTTCGACATATGTCGCATTGAAATGGCTTCTCTCCTGTATGTGTTCGAACATGCATTTGCAGATTAAAAGACGAAGAAAATCTTTTTTGACATGAGTCGCATTGAAATGGTTTCTCTCCTGTATGGGTTCTCATGTGAATCGTAAGAGAAGAATTAAGTGAAAATGTTTTCAGGCATAACTGACATCGAAATGGCTGTTCTCCAGTATGGAATAGAAAATGATCCTTTAAAGCGCTAGAATGAACAAATTTTTTCTTACATACCTGACACTGAAATGTTTTCTCTCCAGTATGTGTTCTCCTATGACGATGCAGATTTGAGGTTTGATTAAATACTTTCTCACAGAATTGACATCTATATGGTTTCTCTCCTGTATGGGTTCTAAGATGAGTTTGTAGACTGTGTGACTGTGAAAATCGGTTTCGACACACAAGACATTCATATGGCTTATCTCCAGTGTGGGTTCTGGTATGTCTCCTCAGAGTTGAAGATAACGAGAAAGTTTGTTGGCAATGAAGGCACACGTAAGGTTTTTCTCCAGTGTGAATTCTCATGTGCTCTTTTAAAGCCCATGCGTTCTTAAACAGCTTCTGGCATAATTCGCATTCGTTCTTCTTTTCCTTCGCTCGACTATTGGACATCACGAATGATTATTGTCACTGAAGATTGTTTCATGTATAATTAATTATCTACAAAAACAGAATTGAAAACACTGAGTCTAATGTGTTCTCGGACGTTTCATCCCCCAACGATTCATCCCGTACGATTCATCCCGTGGACGGTTCATCCCCCAACGATTCATCCAGGGGCGGTTAATAGAGCATATTAATGATTTGTACGTTAGTCGGCAGGGTAATACAACGTCCCGGTGAAGAGTCACCTATTCTATTGTTCTATCATCACCTATTAAAGTATAGACGGCTTAGTGTTAGCTGCTATGGTATCTATTTAATAGGCTTAATAAGACTTAGCCTATGCGTTCTTTTAAGATATCTATTTAATTCCAAGTTTCATAGACTTTTATATCTATATATTGCATGTTTTATAGGCTTGTGTGTTCTTTTAGACTTTTTAGGATATCTATTTAATTGCATGTTTCATAGGCGTATGTGTTGTTTAATGATATCTATTTAATTCCAAGTTGTATAGACTTTTATATCTATTTAATTCCAAGTTGTATAGACTTTTATATATTGCATGTTTCACAGGCTTAAGTGTTCTTTAATGAGACTTATTTAGAACCAGTGCCTTAAATTTCCGTCCGGGGATGAACCGTCCGGGGATGAACACATTGAACAGTCCACTGGATGAATCGTCCGGGGATGAAACGTCCTGGGATGAAACGTCCACTGGATGAATCATCCGGGGATGAAACGGCCGCATACTGTCGAATGTACGTTCCTGCAGATTGTATTTATTCACAAGCCTCAGTTGCCGCTTGCTTGCTTGCCTTGTTCAGTGTGTACCGGAGTCATCCGAAATAATAGTAACTTCACTCGGTGCAAAACCTAAACTCCTAAAGTAATACATTTCTTTATTTATAGACCATTTATACCAGTGACGTATCGGAAAGTTTACGAGAGGGGCCAAGTGGCAGAGGAAATCAAGGTGCACGGGTGGGGGATGTGCGGCCGAGGGTCGATCGCCGAGGCGCACAGCACCGATGTGGAAAGGGGATTCCTGGAGGGGTGTGCTCCGTCCCAATCAGAAAGTTTTTTTTATTTCCACATTCAATGGCAGAGTTTCAAGCTGTCATTTTAGAAATACTGCACTTTTCAGTGCTGAAAAGAGTAGTCTAAAATTTAACTAAATATACGTTTGAATAATAACAATATCTGTTTGAGTTTCCACATGTATTGTAATATGGTACCATTTCAAGATTTCGTCTTCGTAAAGTTATTATTTTATTTCAGTGCTGTAGGAAGAGTACCGGTACCGTAGCTTAAGATTTAAATAAATATAATTGCAATTGCAATAATTACATCCACCACTATAGATATTTCTGTGGGGTCGTCAAACCCACAAGTACCTAATTTTTATGTATCAAGTTCAGTAACTCTGTTCCGCAGCTTCCGCTGCTACCGTACTATTTTAACGAATAACTGCAGACAGAGTAGGCCTATACTGCCCTGCTTTGGCAAAAGAAAGCAAGTCCAGTTTTGGGGCTAAAATGACATTTTGGCATAATTTTGGTTCATGAAGCAAGTCCAACACAATCATCTATATAAACAGTTATTATCTCACGTAGTTCTGGCGGAAAAACAGAGGCGGAAAGAAGCATGTCCACGTAGTTCTGAAAAATTCCAAGGCAAAAAGAAGCATGTCCAATTGTCCATCAACCAATTGTACTCGTAAATTCGGGTCAGGTAATCGCAAATTTCCACTATATTATCGTTTTATTTACATTTTGATAATTCTAAACATGGACAAAATGGGTGCTCAAAATGTCTTTGTCTACCTGATAATACTAAGGCCATATCAAGACAATACCGATTATAATTGTGCATTCCGAAACATGTATTTTCGTCAGAGGAAGAGCCAACTACAGTTAAGGCTGAATTTATTCACTTATTTTCTTCATTCTTTACTTATTCACTTACATACGAGCTTCTCGGGTTTTTACGTCATTGTTTAGGTTGTTTTGACGGCATTCCGTTGGGGAAAAAATCAACTTGAAGTGTCGTAATAGCGCGGTGTATAGGATGGGCGCATAGAAACCACGCTTGAGCAATAGAAGCTGGACGAAGACCTTTTACATGTGAAATGGAGGCTGGATTGATGAAAAAACGCAAGAGAATTGGAATCTGGATGAAGGTTATTCTGCAGGTGAAATAGAAGCTGGATTGACGAAAATAACGCATAAGAAATAGAAGCTGGATGAAGGTATTTCTAGATCTGAAATAGAAGCTGGATTAATGAAGAAACGCTTAAGAAATGGAGGCTGGATGAAAAACCCACACTTTTTGCCCATCCAATACTCCGCACTATCGATTTATGGAATTTTATAATTTACGACCGCCGTTCCCAGGATTACCTTTAGCTGAATTAAATCAAATAAACATTATCATACACAATATCCACAAGCCATGTTTTTAGAGGAAACCTATTAAGAAATGGAGAAAGATTAAACTCAAAGTGGCCGTTTAGAAAAACCCTCTGATGTCACTTACGAGTGCCATGGCTGCTGTTCCAGAAGTAGGCCTAGTCTCTCTAATTTCCAGAAATTTGAAATCCAGAGGGATATATAATAATGACTAATATTGGCTTATATTACGTGCGACTGTGAAATAGCACAACAGGCCTACTTTCCTAGATGTGCGAAAACTGTTTATAGAACGGCAGATAAGAAACTGAATTAATTCCTCAATACCAAATTTTAAACCTTGCTTGTCAATACTTGAAAAATTTACTGGCACTGGTGACGTCACGCACAGGGATGCCACTCTGAATTTTGAAAAAAGGTCAGATCCGGTCGAAAAAAAGGCTAGAAAAGGCTAGATTGACGATTTTCCTGTAAAATACATAGATTTATCGAATTTTCCGGCTTGAGATTTCTGACGACTTTTTTAGTCATACAATGATTAAAATTTGCTCTCTTTTCCTTCCCAAATTTTTTTCTGATGACCTACTTTTTAGTCTTTCGCTCCAAAATTTACAATTTTTGGTAAAAAATTTTTCGATTTTTTCACGTCTTTTGTGCATTTTCAGTTTTTAAAAATAAATTTGTATGTAAGAAGTCGAAAAAACTGTAGTGAAAAAAAAGCTAGATCCTGACCAAAAAACCCTAGAAACCTAGACAAAACCAAAAATACCTAGATCTAGGTGGAAAAAGCTAGGAGTGGCATCCCTGGTCACGCAGGGTTTCCAGATTTTTGAAACGCTTTGCCACGAGATGACGCTGAAGTCTCCCAAAAATCGCGAGATGAGCGGCTAAATGAGGACATTGGCAAATTTTTATGCACATGTATCGAAAACGTATTTTACCGTTTTTACGCCTAATGGTTTCACCAGGCGCGTCAAAATACGCGTGATGAAACCATCGACGTGAAAATTAGGATGGTTCATACTGCGGACTAGTTCGCATTTCCCCTCGAGTATAAATTTCTTATTAAGTTAGCCACTCGAAATAAAAGCATGAAATAAGTAGGTCTGTAGCCATTTTACTCCGTTTGCAAACGCACAATGGGACATCGAGAAATAAAGCAACAGGCCTGCAACATAATACAGTACAGTAATTCAGGCCTACATGAAAAGTAATATGAATCAAATGATAATAAGTGTACAGGCAGTAAAGCATTCTTGCAATGAAATCTTTTCTTCTTAGGTCAGAACGTAGAATTTCAGGATTGCGTGAACTTGGACGCAAAGAGTAGGCATATTGTGGTTCATGAACTGGAGGGACGAGGGAGTAAACCATGGAGGTCATGCCCCTGGACCATGGTTAGGTAAAACAGTGGAAAATAGAGCGCGATCGGCTTTGACGTAAAACTTTTCGAATGTAGGGGAGATTGAAGGCAAAGAGCAACGTTTTATAAGTTTTCGTATAACAGAATTAAGCCGTTCACGCTCGCTCAAAGTAGCAAATTCCACTACGCAGGAGAGGAGTGCGCCATACGCGCGACAATAATTAATTTATTGTAGAGCGAATTATAGGCCTACGTCGTAGGCTATTGACTAACACCTTAGCCCATGGGCTACCAAGTCATGAGGGGCCGTCCATAAAGTACGTCACGCTCCAGGGGGAGGGGTGTAAGAAAGGGTGACAGTTTGTGACAGGGGAGGGGTCATGCCATGTGTGACGTCACACAATTATTTTTTTAACTTTTATTTCTAATTTATTTTTTATTTTTTAGTAGAATTTAATAGCTTTAAAAATAATTTTCAGAAATTTTGTGAAACATTTGAATTAGTTTTATGTCAAAATAGCATGAAATGCGTATCTCCTGAATGTGTTGTTCACGATTCCTCTCGCTAGGTCAATAGAGCGCGATCGGCTTTGACGTAAAACTAGGAGCGCTAGTATGCTGTTGCGAAGCCTTGTTTTATGTATAGACCATAGAGGTGTATTATATAATGAATATATCACTAGAGAGAGTATCAAGTCTCTATATTGAAGTCGACGTCTAATTCGTGCCGACCAATCACATCATATCTGTCTAAATTCGTGCCGACCAATCATAGACGATTTCTCATACCGACCAATCACAGTCTTACAGCATCGATCAGGAAAATAACTAAAATAATATCAACATTTTTATAATGATTCGAACATGTCGCTGTTTTCTTGTGAATATTGCAGTTATCTTGCAATATTCACAAGTTAACATCGACATGTCCGAATTATACAAATGTTGATATTATTTTAGTTGTTTTTCTAGATCGAAGCTGTAAGACTGTGATTGGTCGGTACGAGAAATCGCATATGATTGGTCCGATTGGTCGTTTTGAATTATATCGACGTTAATTTATGACTTCACATCTGACTGCCGGGTAGATACGTCATGCTCTCTCTAGTGGTAATGTTATACATGTAATACATCTCAATGGTATTGACTTGCTTTCGTCATGCCGGAAGTATTATTATTTCTATGCTGTCCGCTGCATAATTATGTCACTGAGCGACAAATTCGGAATTTAATTTTTACATATAGATCTAATAGTAATTATTATAATACAAAATTTTGAGGATTATATAATTTAATCATTATTATCATGAACTTATAAACAATTATATTACGTCATTCTTTAAAATATATGATACCAAGCCATTGTATTATCTAATAAATACCCACTTTCATTTGGCATCGTATAGGCCTATTAAAACAAAATGACACCACGCTTTTTTACTTTAATATCCACTAGCGGCTCTTAGTACGGTACCTAAAATCCGACCCGGCCCAGCCAGCGTGTCTAAAACCCGGGATAAAAGTTGATTTCCCGTCACTATCAAAGCGTTTAGGGACACACGTCACTATCAGAGGGATTAGGGATAGTACCCTAGGGTTTAGAGGGTTAGGTAAAAAAAATTGTTCGGAAGTGTGACGTACTTTAGGGGGGATCCGAGATTTGTGACAGTTTGTGATAGGGGGAGGGGGGTTAAAAATGGTCAAAAATAGCGTGACATACTTTATGGACGGCCCCTGAAACGCAAAAAGTCTGCGTTTTCTCTACAGCATATGAATAGCCCTATATATAGCTACTAAAGATCACCTATTAACCTACAACGGCTGTCAAAGTATGAGAATTCACAATGTCGCCCTCGCGACCGCGGGACTTTTTCAAGGAGCATGCAGAATATCGCGAGGTCGCACGCCCTTTGAAAAAGGAGCCCAATACTCACTTTTCGCGACCACCTGGCATCCCTGGCGCAAAGAGTTGTGTGCTTTTTGAGCGAGAGGTAAACACGACTAGAAGTATTTTTATTGTATAAGAGGTAATGATTATAAGAGGAAGAAAGATGACCCATTTAAAGAATAATTATTGTGTTACGCAGTGCGAATGTGCGAATGCCTGTGAAGCATTCTGGTAGGTCCATAGCTATAGGCGCAAGGCCTTCGGGCAATCCTACTATTGTATTGTATTGCACATAATAAATTTATAAAACACCTCTTAGAGTTTACATCAATCAGAGGCACTCCCGTTGCCAAAGACCCAGAGAAAGGAAAGTAGAATCTGAGACCGCGAAAAGATGTGATTCGGGAACGAGTTCATAACAAAGAATGTGTCAAATGTCAATGGTATATACTATATATCTATATTATTATATATATACTTCGTTTATTCAAGGAAAAATTAAGTTGACATACCGCAACTTATTACATGAAAAAGTATTTAAAAAAGGAAATAGGCTAGAATTCAGGTTGGAGGCAAACAAACAAACAAGGCAGCGAGACAGACAGCCAGGTCGTATAGGCCTACAATGGATGAAAAGCTGAAAATCAAACCTTTAGTTAAGAGAGGCATGTTCAATTAGACAGAAGAGCCGACAGACAGACAGACAGACAGACAGAAACAGACAGACAGACAGACAGACAGACAGATGGATAGACACCAGCTAGGGCCTATTATACCATGCATCAAAAACTTAAACCATGCCTAAGTCAAGAACCGCATGTCTAATAACTAATTAGACAAAAACGCACAGGTGCAGGCAGACAGACATAGAGGCAGACAGACATAGAGGCAGACAGACATAGAGGCAGACAGACATAGAGGCAGACAGACATACAGGCAGACAGACATAGAGGCAGACAGACATAGAGGCAGACAGACATAGAGGCAGACAGACATAGAGGCAGACAGACATACAGGCAGACAGACATAGAGGCAGACAGACATACAGGCAGACAGACATAGAGACAGACAGACATAGAGGCAGACAGACATAGAGGCAGACAGACATAGAGGCAGACAGACATAGAGGCAGACAGACATACAGGCAGACAGACATAGAGGCAGACAGACATACAGGCAGACAGACATACAGGCAGACAGACATACAGGCAGACAAACACAGAGGCAGACAGACATAGAGGCAGACAGACATAGAGGCAGACAGACATAGAGGCAGACAGACATAGAGGCAGACAGACATAGAGGCAGACAGACATAGAGGCAGACAGACATACAGGCAGACAGACATAGAGGCAGACAGACATACAGGCAGACAGACATACAGGCAGACAAACACAGAGGCAGACAGACATAGAGGCAGACAGACATAGAGACAGACAGACATAGAGGCAGACAGACATAGAGACAGACAGACATAGAGGCAGACAGACATAGAGGCAGACAGACATAGAGACAGACAGACAGACATAGAGGCAGACAGACATAGAGGCAGACAGACATAGAGGCAGACAGACATAGAGGCAGACAGACATACAGGCAGACAGACATAGAGGCAGACAGACATACAGGCAGACAGACATACAGGCAGACAGACATACAGGCAGACAGACATACAGGCAGACAGACATACAGGCAGACAGACATACAGGCAGACAGACATACAGGCAGACAGACATAGAGGCAGACAGACATAGAGACAGACAGACACAGAGGCAGACGGACACAGAGACAGGCAGACATAGTCTATATTATTATTTTCTATGGTACAAGAAGCATCTTCAGTTCCATCACTCTATCGAAAAACCAATTAATTTCTTCGACAGACTAGACCGTGTGAATTGGTGCTGTGCCAGTGTGGGATGGCTGTCTAACTCTCCCTCTTGTTCATCCTCCTCCTCGTCCTCTTCTTCATCATCATCCTCCTCCTCGTCCTCCTCTTCATCTTCCTCCTTCTCCTCTTCCTCCTTCTCCGCTTCGCAGTGAACGCTTTGGGCTTGAACTAGACTTGACTCTCCGACAGACAGACAGACTATTGTTACGACTTGTCAGCTTCGCAAAGGTGGCGGACCAACTGCAGAGACGAACAATGGCTCTGCTCGCTCATCCGTTGATTAAACGTCCATCTTCCTCTGCTGCTGATGCTGCTGCTGATGCTGGTGAATCACCTGCTGCTGATGCAGCAACTGCTTCTGACGAGCGCACCTATCCTGAGCGGAATAAGCGCTAAAACGCGTCCCGTAATCGCTCATCACCACTCCTCCCCCTGCTCCTCTGATCCCTCCGAGTTCTCCAGATCCACTTAGGTTAGTATCCTGCTGTACGGTTCCAAACGTGGACGACGAATACGGGGATTTATCGTGTTGAGGGGTGATGGAAACAACCGTCGTACCGCTGCCCCCCATCCGAACATCCGGGTCTGGAACGGACACGACGGTGAACATGTGGTCAGCAGACGTCCGTAGACTTCCGCTTCCGCTCTGAGCGGAATCGATGCGTGACAACGGGGACTCCCAGACACGCTCCGACGCGTTGAATTTCCCAGCATCTGCAGCAGCAGCGGCATAGTTCGGCTGCTGAGACGGTTGCTGATGGTCGTGGTCGTGGCATTGATGGTGCGAATACAGGTGGCAGCAGGACTGCGGAGGTGGACCGAAGCGATAGTCCTTGAAGGTGTCATCTCCGCCGCCGCCGCCGCCGACTGGAACGGGAGTGCGAGGCTCGGCGGATGATCCGGTGGAGGAAGCAAGTCTGGTGGACAGGCCACAGGCACATTTGATCATCGGAGCCTTGTCGTAGTTGCTTTCGAGATAGTTCAGCTGAAGCGACGAACGTTTCTGTGAAATCATTTCTCTGTCCGGTTTGCTGAAGATAGAAATAATAGACAATCTAAATAATTGTTTTAGCCGCCTTTCACCAAGATACATGCGTCGCCGTCGTTCATAATTAAAAGCAATGTTCATTTGGTATAATGTTTTTCGACCATTCTCTTAATTGCTTAAACGCTACAGCCAGACTGGGTTTATCTTTGATGTAGGTACAGTGGCGTAGAGAAGAAGGGTTTCGGGGGTTAAAGCTCCCATTGGCTTAGGAAAATGCTTTTCTAAAGGTTATTTATCCACTTAAATAAAAAAACTATTGCTTGTGGTAACAATTGTTTTTCTTACTTTATTCCTTTTGCTACTTTATTTCCTTTTTATTTGCTGTAATACTGTTGGGTTGGTGTCAGGAAGGACATCTGCCCAGGTCGTAAAACCCACAAACCCTCCATAATAAATTCCTGGCTACGCCACTGTGTAGGTAGACACTTAAAGAGTCAGTCTGAGCAACCACACTGCTAAAAATTATGGTCCTATGCAGGCCACCTATTGCGCAAGCAGATGACACCGGTGTCAACGCCAGGCCAGCGACACATAGTAACACCAGCGTGTGAATTTACTGCGCTGCAGAGAGGCGTTCGTAAATTTTTAAAGACGTTCTTCAGACTCTGTGTGGAGACAATGAAGCGAACAGCGACCACGTTCTTCGAATAAACGAATGCAGAGGTCATGAAAAAAGGTCAGCAAGAGGCGTGAAAATTGTCGGGAAAGTCCTTCAGTGATTCTGTATTATTTAGTAAGATCTCAACTCACTGCTGCGCCAACAATCAATCATTTTCAATTCAATTCAGTTTTCGTTTAATCAAGACTTCAGGCTGGCAGAACGCAGCCTGTTAATTTTCGCCTCACAGGTAGGTTATAGGTTGCCGTTGCAGTTCGCCAAGAAGACTAAAGGAATCGATTATGATTGTTAGCAGTTAAAAGAAATCATCAACATATATTATAAATTGCTACTGTGCTTGCCCATTTATGCAGCGACTTTCAAGAGAACTCATCTAAATAAAGCTTTATTTTTTCTATATTATTATACATAATTTCCGTTGCGCTGAGGATTTCTATTCGCGCTTTGTTAAGCCTAAAACATTAAATTATTTACAGCACAATAAGAATTGCATTTCACATTGCATTCTTCTTATAATGTAGGAAGTGGACACACCACGATACGACGACAGAACATTGATGTAAATGAGCAAATGCGAGTGAAGAACTTGCTTCTATACTGCCTCCAAAGCAGGGAGCGTATTAGAAATTTCAGCCTGTAGGCCTACACTCCGCTGTAACCAATCAACCACCGTGTCTGTTGGAAAACACGCTTTGGATCACTGTTGACTCCAACACTCCTTAAAAGCTTCGTTGTGGTTGGTTCATCTTTCTGGAATAGCCTAAGTTACCTAGCGACCTCCGTAGTGAACATCTCGGTCTTTCATCGCCCATTTTCCGCAAACGTTTGAGGACCATTCTGTTAGATCGTGGTTTAGTCTTTTCGGGTCGGAAGCGCCTCTGAGGAGTTTCTGTTGAAGAGCGCTTTGTAAATTTACGATTAAGATTGCGACTTATGCATTATTGTCAGATACTTGGAAGTCGGGATGACATGTTACGTGTAACTACTATAGCACCTCCGTATTTAAAGCATATTAAGCTTATAGCAACCGATTGCGCATTTAGGCCGAGTCGTGATCAGATTAAGAGAAATTAACACTAGCAAAAGCATACGATAGAGAGACTACAGCCTTGAGTGGAGAAGCAATTTGAAGCAGGTAGTCTTTAGTTGAGAATCAAATGACATGAGCGACTGAGCCGAAGATTGATCATAGAATGAGAATTTAAAGAAGAAAATGAGACGAGCTGATTGAAAGTGATAAGCAGCCGATAGAATCAGAACTGATCTTAAGAATTATGAGTCCTCAATTCAAATTTATGTCCCTGCCTAAATTTGAAAACAATTCCAAAATTTAAGTATACAAAACTATACATAATATATTATATACATGCACAGAATACTGATGTTATTATTAATAGAAAAATCGACGGCTAACCTTTTGCATCCGATGACCAAGACAATGATGAGAGCGATGAGTACGCCAATCACTGCTCCGATTCCAATCGCTAATCCTGTCGCCACAGAATACACAATCAAATCATTTCAAGAATTTTGTCATATCAAAGTCAACTGTTCCTTAATTAATTTATCTGATTATTAATATATCTGCTTTTGAGTATCTCACAAGGCACCGTCAACGCCATTATGTTGTCGAATGTCATCAAGGACAGAACGTTCGTAAGTATGTATAGACATGTAGGTACAGCTAACTATATAGAGGAGTCTTCACTTGAGGACCCCGCAAGCCCGAAGAGCCTTTCTGAGAAATCGCATCCACAATTTACAGGTGGCATAAATGTTCAGAGTTGCTGGAGGAAGGTGAGGGCGAAGTTGACAGATCTGATGACGATGGGAATTCCCCGCTGTCCACGATGGAACCATCGTCCAACCTTTTCGCGTAGATGGTTTGGAAGAAGAAAAATGCAGACAGCCAGGTATTCGCCACCCGTCAGGGTACACGTCGTGTCCCTCTCGAAGGCTAACAGTCAACATCGTTCCAAAGACTGAAGGCAAGAAACACCTTCGCGTCAACTAAGGAGGTAACCATTCTATCTGGTACACGGAGTCCATTCCATATCTTGACTATTTGTGATATATTCAAAATCCAACCGAAAATCACAGTAACACATAAAGATACTGACTCTAATTATAATCCCTAGGATGGTCCATATGGAAGACTATAATATTATGAGACAATGGTCTTAGTATGCCCTGAGAGGAATAGACATGACAGCAAAGTCTACCATACTTCATTGAAGGCACTCGATATGAAAGTACATGTAGTGATCGAGTAGTGTCAGAGATCTCACTCATCGTCAAAGGCGTGCGAGAGTGTTATAAACCTCTCATAAAAGTCTCAAAATGTCAGAAAGAATGCTTGTTAGGCCTATATCACACTCTGCAATGGGTGAACAGGGATGCTATTTGTGTCGGAGAAAGCTTTCAAGATAACGTACAAGCGGATAAGAAAGATAAGTTTATTTATAGGTCAATACCAGGTCTTGTAATTAGTAAGAAGACCACGCACGACTTTGACAAAAAAACAAATATCATCAGAAGACAGCGAAGCAAAAGGTGTCATTTTTTAGAAGAGCCAGGAAGCAAAGCTGAGGTTTTTCATTACAGATTAAGGAATCAGAAACTGACAAAATAGCATCCGATGACGTTCATGTCAAAGATTAAAAATTTTGTCTACATAAATAACATAGGGCCTACGCCAGGATTAGTTTTTTCTCGAGTACTTACCTGTATATTCTTTGTTATGTCGGATGATAAATAAATCTTTAGCATGCGAGCAATTTCAAGAAGTGCTTGGTTGAAATGATTTTGTCGTCGTCTGCTTCGGTTAGTCGTGAGAATTTTGTTAGTTTCTAGCTTTCTATTGTTTCCAAAGAAACGAGTTGACGTTTGGCACGCACAACTTGAACGCCATTAATAATTATTAGGCCAAGCTTTAAAAAAGTTGTGCTCTCCTGATTATTAGTTTTCATATCTGCCAGACATTAGACATTAGACATTTTTTTATTGATCCCATTACAATCATACATATAGGCCTATGTAACTAAGTATAAACATGATGAGAATTAAGCAAATTCACATAAAGAGTAGGCCTACAGTATATAGGCAGAATAACAACGTGGGAGGCCACTGGGAGCAACAGGCACACCAAAAGGGACAACTCCCGCTAAGTAGGGGGCCTAATTACCATTGAGAAGTACAATAAGACAATGAACAGTGAGTAGTTAACCCAGTACGTCGTACACAACCGTTTACATCTGCTTTATGGTGTCATGCACTAATCGTAATAATAATAATAATAATAATAATAATAATAATAATAATAATAATAATAATAATAATAATAATAATAACGACGACTAGGTGCCGTTCCAGATGTTTTTATTTTAGCATTAGGGTGTAAGTCCCTGAGGGATCATAAGTGCCTAGGGGCAAAAAAAGTAATAATAATAATAATAATAACCTCGTTAAATAATAATAATAATAATAATAATAATAATAATAATAACAATAATAATAATAGCCTACCTGGGGTAAAAATAATAATTGTTAAGGCGTCACTCGTAAACCTTTTATCCATGGAAATATTTTTTCCCACCACGTCAATAGTCCTTTCTCGAGTTAACCTAATGTTATATTAGCCTATAGATAGGACACGACAGTAGTTTCAGGCCCAAACGATCGACAGCTTCATGAAACCAATCTTGATCTTACCTGCCCATCGATATTGTTTTGACTTAGTTCTTGCAAACAGGCTGGTTCCCGTGACTCGGCAATCGGCGCTGTTTAAATCTCCAGATTTCAATTAATTACCCGTTATTGCTGTTTTTCAAGGACGTGTATTCATTCGGACATTTATATAGCGCTCCTTCAAGAGGAAAAAAACTCAGCGGCGCTTTGTGTAGCTTATATAGGCTTACCATATGGCATCGTCATTTCTTCAGACAGTGCAGATTCTTCTTCACTCGTCTGTTGATGAGCTACAAAAGTAAAGCGCCATCTTTAATATCAGATGAGTGCAATGAATATTCGCGAAAAACACTATCGTTAGGTTAAAAGCGATTAATAATACGAGTGACACTGAATAGTGAATACACATCGCTAAGGCGGACGTGCGACCAAACACCTACTGCACCT
Source organism: Lumbricus terrestris (assembly GCA_949752735.1). NCBI lineage: Eukaryota > Metazoa > Annelida > Clitellata > Crassiclitellata > Lumbricidae > Lumbricus > Lumbricus terrestris. The sequence goes on from OX457044.1 coordinate 16,018,247, forward strand.
GCCGTGTATATTATGGATGGTGAACAGGTATAGAGACAGAATCCATCTATTATCGCATACGAAACCTGACTTCTCATCACTTTGCCTCTCCTCTAATCTTCTCCGTCCTCTAAAACGTATCACTCAGCCATATTGGCCTTCACTGTGACTGAGCTGAGATATTTTTCTCATGCATACAATGATCTGTCCACTCGAGTGATTACTTTCTTTCAAATGCATCGCAGCATTCATCAGATATGTTAGATATGTTCCATTAGCGATCGCAAGATTAGCGATGTATTCAGCGGTCTGTCGTGTCCGTCGCATCTATATGGGGGGTTGGGGGGGAAGGGTGCGGGAGGGGTCACCACCTAAGAGTCCTTCGACCAACTCAAATCTCCTTCAAATTACAAAGCAATCTCTTTCAAATTGGGGATCATGGTTCATAAAACTCTCATCACAAGGGAGGGTGTCGCAGTTATTGACACCCTGGCTAAATCCATACCCCCCCCCCCCCCCCAACAGATCAACTGGACCACGGCCTTCTAGATTCACGTCGTGATTGGACTCGCCGATGCTGCTGCTGCTGTTGCATGGCTAGCAGCAGACAGAGAAACATCCAAACAAACATCCAAAGAAACATCCAACATCATCTGTCATTTTATCATAGTAGACCTATACTGCCTTGTACCCTTGGCCTTTGAAGACCTGGGCCCATGCAGCTAACTAGGTTTTTAATCGTACCTGCCCATCGATTTTGTTTTGACTGAGCTACTGATGATAATAATAATAATAATAATTAGTATGCTGATGAGAACGATGATGGCAAGAAGAAAGAGACTGAAGATCATGACGAAGATAATAATGGTGATGACGATTATGATAATGATGAAGATGATGGTGAGGATGAAGAGGAAGAGGATAAAGAGGAGGGTAAAGACGAGAAGGAGAAAGAGGAGGAGGAGGAGAAAGAGGAAAAGGAGAAAGAGGAGGAGAAGGAAGAGGAGGAGGAGGAGAAAGAGGAGGCTGAGGAGACAGAGGAGGAGGAGGAGGAGGAGGAGGAGGAGGAGAAAGAGGAGGTTGAGGAGAAAGAGGAGGAGGAGGGTGAATGCGATGATGATGAAGATGATGATGATGGAGATAACGATGTGCTTCTGATCTGCTGTACACATCCAGAATCCCCGTTGACTTCAGCTCCAACTCCTCGCTTATAGAATGTGGAAACCTGTCTGTGCGCAGTAATGGGAAGCCAAGCAGGCGCCTTCTAACACACGTCACCAATATACCCCTCCCCCCGGATGATGGTGCTCAGTTGGATGCAAAAACCGTCTGCCTGCCTTATAGACGCTTGCTTCTACATCAATAATAGAATATTTCTCTCGGCACAGTATGTGTCAGGTCCGCTATACATCGTCGAAGACGAAGATGGTCATAATTTAAGCTATTATATCAATTTACGAATCTTCCTTTTTCATCCAAATAATCTTTCGGATTTTTTCAAAGCGAGTCGCTCTTCATATTTAAATCTGTCAACGTCTATACGAAGATTTAGCAGTAAAGAATAACATATCATGCTAAAATTTTGTCAGTCGCTTCGTTTCACTGTCTGCATATGATGTGGAAGAAACTCTTAATAAGAGTTTCTTCCACATCATATGCAGACAGTGAAACGAAGCGACTGACAGGAAGGCATACATACAGACTGACCGACGCTTGTAAACTGACGTTGAAAGATTCATATCTTTTTATCCGTTCAACTTTATCGCATGGAATTTTGGAATCATATTCTTGGTCTAATTCCCAAAATATTTGGAAAATTTTAGCATGATATGTTATCAGGCATTAGAGATATATGAAAAACAATTTGGCTTACTGTTTTAAATCACGGTGTAAAATACCCTGTCTTTTACAAACGAAGAGCAAAACCCATTTCCTTAAAAAATACGTAGGTCCAATCAACGGTGGCTATAGTAAGCCTACAGTTTTACCCACGGTATATACCACCCACCAGGGCTTTTTTAACGTGCAGTTGTACACGGATTTATGCTGTTGTATAAGCACTTCTGTGCACTCAAAACTAGCAAAAAAGGTCCGATTTGAAGTAATTTGCCATGGAAGATGGGAAAGGAAAGGAGTTGTGCAATTCTAAAAATTCCTTAAAAGCAGGCCTGCCACCCACCTTATTTCTGGAGACAACAATACATCTTCGACTCATCCGCTTCTGACTGGCAGCAGATGCTTTAAAAAGCAACGGCGTTCAAATCCGGAGTTGTCAGCCAGTGAGGCAGATGGCTTAATTCCCTCACTTTCCGAGAAATCCGAGTTAAGCTGCTGCGTTCTAAATCCGTCGTTTACACTAATCCACCACTATTAATAGGACCAGCCGTTTTGAAAGGCTGTGTTATGTAATGACGCAAGCAGTTAGCTGTATTGAACGGATTCTTCTAGCGCAGGCATCTCCTCTATGCCGTCAGATGTAACCGAAGTGGTTGGCAAATATAGACGCAGTCGAAAGTGACCTCAGCCTGACATATCAAGGGATAAATGAATCCCAGCCGGAGTCTTTCCGTTCGAGATGGAATTATTGAGGAAATAAAAAATGAGGCTAGAAGTGTACGGGATGAAAAAATCACTAGTAATCAAAATAATTACTATTGAAGTAACAACATTAACATTATAAATAACTGGACTATAATTATGATATACTATTACAATGATTAGGCTAATGATGAGGATTTCAACGCTATATATATCTATTGCGAAAATGTTATCAAAAAATTCAAGATGAACTTATGTTTTGGTCATAGCCTAATTGGCCTAGAGTAATAATAATTATTATCATCATTTTTACTATTATCATCATCATCATCATTATTATTATTATTATTATCATTACCATATCAATATAATGAAATTATAGCATAGTCAAAATTATTAATGTTGCCATCAATATTACCATCATTATCATCCTTATAATTATTTTTCCCCGAGCAACGGCAGGTCCAAGGGGGGGGTCAATCCGGTCATGGCCCCGCCCATTTAGAAAGTACTTTTTACTAGCTATTCTGGCTCGGAAAGTTTATGTGGCCCCCACATGAACAGTTTCTTTTTTGCAACTCGATCCCAGCGAGATACTCATGCCCCCCCCCAATGACGATACGAGACAATACGATCATAGTATGGCCTATGCACTAAGTTGACCAGACGACTCAACATGTGGGATTAATCAATAATCTTCTTTCTCATAAGAAATCCCTGAACCATTAAAGTTTCTTAATACAGCCAGAATAGAGCGCCATAGATGTCTATGCATGACAAGCGAACATGTAGCAGCGAAAGTGATGACCAGAAACATATTAAAATTATCAGACGCAAGCCGGAGTTGCATTCTGGATGTTTTTGTTGAAAGCCAATCGCCTTGAAATTAGCTACAATGAAACTGATTGAAATTTGACAGAAACTGGAGAAACGCGAGAATACAATGGAAATGAATTGTGTGATTACCTATGAAGAAAATGGTGAAATTAAGAAAAACGTTATCAAAAGGGAGAAACAAAAAAACCGAAGTAAGACGAACATTTGAAAAAATATCCGGCCGTCAATTATTGTAGACATCACAGATGCTTCATACACGGTACCACATCGTCGTCGTCATCATCATCATCATCATCATCATCATCATCATCATCATCATCATCATCATCATCATCATCATCATCATCATCATCATCATCATCATCATCATCATCATCATCATCATCATCATCATAATCATCGTCATCATCGTCATCATCATCATTATCGTCGTCGTCGTCATCGTCATCATCATCATCATCATCATCATCATCATCATCATCATCGTCGTCGTCGTCATTATCCCTATTCATAATTATATTTGGCTAAATGATTTGACAGCTATAGTCTTCATGTCGGACGCTTTGGTGACCCGGTAGCGCAACGGATAACACGCTGACATGGAGAGTGATACAGTTCGCGCCCCGTGTAGGGCGGACATGCTTTGTATGCTGCTATTAGCGTCGTAGGCTATTATTGCAGGCTGTCTGTTCTGTTAGTAGTTAAGCTTTTATTTGTCTTCTGTAATAATTATTTGAGTTCTTGTTAATTGTTTCAACTGCATAATTGTACACTGTAATAGGATGCCCACTGTCAAGCGGGTTGTTGAATACACGAAAATTATTATTATCATTTTTATATGGCCTTTAGTTACTGCGCACGATAAAGACGTCTTTTAGTATTAAATGAACATTTGATTCAATACAATAAAATACTAAATGACGTTTAATCGTCGCTTCCTCTGCGTCCAATGGGTCATCCATATGTTACAATCCATTTTCCACACCCCCACCTCGCGGATGACCAATACAGCGGATGCTTGCCTCCTATCCATTTTTAGTTCATTCGTAGCAGAAGATGGCAAATAAAATATCGGTCGAATGTGTCAATCGCCAACACAAAGAGCAGGAGGCCAAACTGTATCCGGTGATACAGGGCTTCGAAAATATCGGTGCAGCAGCAACAGTTATTGTCAATATCACTGAGCTGAAGATTATATCGACGAAAGAATGGTCCCTTCACACACCGGAATGATACCCGGCCGTCCCTATGACGTCGTCGTATGAGGTTCAATATCCACCAGATCGATGCTGACTTTGATGTGTGCCGCCGTCTGTGAATCGACGATACGTCACATAATGAATGCATTTCATACGTGGGAAGAGGAGGGAGTGAGTGCATTCGAAGGAATAGAAGTGGAAAGGTGGATGAGACGGGTTGGAGGAAGCATTGATTGCAGTGTAGTTTGCATCGGAAAACTGACTGAAAGGTGACGACGGCGTTTTAAAGAATGCAGTGAAGCAGAAATAGAAGAGAATTAAAACAATGAGGACGAATGAGAATTAGGGAAGCAGAAGAAGAAGAAGAAGAAGAAGAAGAAGAAGAAGAAGAAGAAGAAGAAGAAGAAGAAGAAGAAGAAGAAGAAGAAGAAGAAGAAGAAGAAGAAGAAGTGGAATAATAATAGGAAGAAGCTGATGATGAGAGGAGGTAGAAGATGATGATGATTCTGAAGATGCTGATGATGAAAATGATGATGATGATGATGATGATGAAGACGACGACGACGACGATGATGATGATATTGCTGACGATGGCGATGGTGATGATGATGAAGAAAAGAAGAAGAAGAAGAAGAAGAAGAAGAAGAAGAAGAAGAAGAAGAAGAAGAAGAAGAAGAAGAGGAGGCGAATGAAGAAAAAAGAAAAAGAAAAAGAGGCAGTGGGAATTAATTCAGAAAGAACAAAAAAGAGAGGGTGAGAAGGAAGGGGAAAGAAGAAGAAGAGGAAAAAGCGGAAGATGAGGAGAACGAAGACGAGGAGGACGAGGAGTACGAAGAAGAGGAAGATGAAAAAGAAGAAGAGGAGGAGGAACAGGAGGAGGAAGAAGAAGAAGTCTATACAAATGCATTTTCGTAAGGTTAGCCTACATTTGACGTTGTTCAGAAAACACTTTAAGACAATCAGAAAACGAATTTGCATGGATCGATCAAATTGTCTTACGAGCTGAGCTTTTTTATGCACTACAAAAAACAACATTGAGCCTTTCTAGACATGTGCATACATAATTTTATAATACATTGGACTACACGCGTGCCTCCATTGGACTACACGTCTTCTGATTCAACGCAGAGCTCGTGAATAAGCTGATGCCCTGCCTTTGGCTTTCGAGTAGCGATTTGGAGGTTTGGAGATTACGATTACGATTATAATGCTACATGAATGAGTACATTTATAAATGAATACATACACGGATTACAGGCACACATCAAATTGCATGTGCAATTATACATGCGAGTCCTGATTAGTAATGTAGTTATTATCGTGTCAGTCGTATATAAGCTTATACGTCCATATCCGTCCGTCCATCCGTTTTGAATCGTAAATAATGGTGAAGATAAGAACCAATGTCGCTGGAAAATGATCGATTATGAGACTTGCAAGCGGAATGAGCTTCTTATGAATCATCATCTTTTTCTTCTTCGTCTTCTTTGTCTTCTTCCAATTCGTTTCTTTCTCTTCTTCTTTGTCTTTTTAATTTTCCTTCTATCCTCTCAATCTCTCCATCCTCCTCCCTTCCTTTCCTCCTTCCCCTTCTCCTCCTCTTCTGCTTCTTCTTCTTTCTCTTATACTACTTTTTCTCTTTGTTTTACTTCTTCTTTTGATTGATCAATATTTTCACGTAATTAATGACCAGTTTCCGGCGTCCGACAAAACAGTTTCTGTGCCGTGGTTTACTGCGCTGCTTGACAACTGTCTCACTTGAGCCTTTTACGCGTTTTCTTATGAATGGCGTCTGCTACTGATCTCAACAATGTGCATATAATCATGTATCTTATGTAACAATCGTTGGCATTAATTTTTTACTGCATATATTTTATGCACATCGATATAAAACTCATTTTAAATAATCATTCGTCATGTTCTTTTCTGACGGATAACGTTCAATTTATTCACAACACACGAAAGCAGATATTATGTCTATTCTACACGCACAATATCGTATTATATTATTATATTATTTATAGTCCTATTTAAGCGATGTCTGACATCTGTATGTGCGCATGGACAACGATGTACCGGTATACGCCATACGTGTACATTATGCTTGTGTGCGAATACTGTATGTATATACGCTCATACACATAAGGTAGTGCATCTGTTTGTACGTACGCATGCATGTGTGTATGTATTCATTCAAGAATTCATTCAACAATGTATGTATGTATGTATGTATGTATGCATGTATGTATGTATGTACGTATGTATGTACGTATGTATGTATGTACGTACGTACGTACGTATGTATGTATGTATGTATGTATGTATGTATGTATGTATGTATGTATGTATGTATGTATGTATGTATGTATGTATGCATGTATGTATGTATGTCCCTATGTATGTATGTATGTATGCATGTATGCATGTATGTATGTATGTACTGTGTATGCATGTACATCCATATAGGCCTAAGCTTGTATTATTTTGTGCTAGGTTTACGGTCGTAGTTTTTTTCTACATTAATGGAAGATTACGACCGAGGTTTTTTTAAGTAAAAGCCATATTTCTGCTCGTTTCTTTACACAACCATCTCATTCAGAAGTCTATTGTCGAAATCTTATTATAAGTCTTAGTCGAGGCCTTGGTCGAAATCTGAGGCTCTTTGCTTTCTAACATAGCCTATTTCCTAACTCTCTTACGACCAGCAACTGCTGGCGACACCAAGCGGCCACTTATATACTTATATAGCGCATTTCTTTGTATCTGTGGCTGATGAGAAGACGGATGGAGCGTCGATCTGTATTCTTGTATACCTGGTTCAAAGCCTTAGGCGAAGTGGATCAGGCACAGCGGCTAACTAAGCAATTCATGATATCACTGTTGCTAAAGGCACAGACTCACAGACGCATAGATTCATGGATATAAATGAATAGATGCAGAGATACGGATAGACAAACAGATCCAATACGGCCATGCCTCCCCATTTAGAAGTTTCTTTATTTCTGACCAGCTATTTTGGCTCGGAAAGTTCACGTGCCCCCCCATGAGTAGTTCCACAGGCCCCTCCCCACGCCCACGAGGCCCGCATACGGAAAAATGCTATCTTTTTCTTGGAAATTTGAGACAAATGACTAAAAAAGTCATCAACTATTTTGGCGGATATAATGGTATATTTTTCTTGGAAATTCAAGACAAACAAATGACTTTAAAAGGTCATCAGATTTTTCGGCGACCAAGACGAAAATTTTTCTCTTTCCAAGTCCGAAAATATTAGCCCCCCCCCCGAAGATTTCTGTATCCGCCCTTGTTGGCAGTAACCTTCTCTTACACATAGCTTTCCACTCTTATATCTTAAATAATACCTGGATTACTGACTGACTTTTCTGCTCTAGTATATCTAAAATTGTTTGGTCATTTGAGCATCATTCATAGAGCTTATTGCGGTGTTTTAGGCTTCTGAAGATTTTCGTCTGAGCCCAGAGAGTTTACTAGTAGTGAACACAGACTGTGGACTTTGAGCTTTGTCATACGAAAGCTTGTTACTATGAATTGGCCCAAGAGATTATGATTATCAAAAGATTTATTTTTAAATTGAAAAACAGAAATTTAAATAATGTTAAATTCATGTCGACCTCAGCAAACTCCCGTTTTGAAGACCTTGAAAAATGTTTAATTGGCAAAGAAATAGATAGGAATGGATTGCTTGTCTGCTTGATTCATTCTAAGGGATTAGTAGAGATGAATTTGTGGTCAGGCAGAGGGGGGTATTTGAAAGATTGCTGAACAATTATGATTGATAGTATCAAGGCAGAACCTTAAGGAGACCAGTTAAGCATTTTGAGAGCAGAGAGAATGATGACGACAGCGAAGAGATTTTAATGAAGGAGCTGCATATATACATGTAGGAGGTGGATATGGAGCATATGTTAGCACACACACGCTGCATACGTTCATACAATGATACATACAATCATACATACATACATACATACATACATACATACATACATATATACATACATACATACATACATACATGCATACATGCATACATACATACATACATACATACATACATACCTACATACATACATACATACATACATACATACATACATACATACATACATACATACATACATACATACATACATACATACATACATACATACATACATACATACATACATGTACATACATACATACATACATACATACATACATACATACATACATACATACATACATACATACTTAGGCCTACAGTTTCAATTACCATACATGCAAACATGCAAATCTATAACCGTGCAGGCATGCTTGCACACAGAGTATGTATACATAGATGCTTACGTATACACTTTGACGCGTGTGTAACTGTATTCTGTATATATGCTTGCAGGAACATACGTACGTACAATGCATAGTCTACATACATGTAATGTACATGTATGTGCAAATTTGTTTGTATGTGTTTGTATGTGCACTTGTTATAGCGCCCCTTAAAGCTCCCTACTCAGAGACACTCCCGACTACAGCGCAGACACTGCATAGAAGTTTCACGCCGAAGCGCTGAGCAATTGCGAGTGAAGGACTTGTCCAAGGCCTCTACGCGTTGCCTTGACGTGGATTCGAACCTGCAACCCTTCGGCTGCAAGGCGACGAACATAGTCACATACCCACTACACCACCGCGCCCCAAATTGGGCATATATTATAGGTGTAGGTTCTACGCGGATAAATTTTGTGTATACAGTGGTTAATATATGGCAAATGGTTTGACGGACCTTTCGACACGTGACCATACTTCGACACGTGACCTTACCTTTCTCCGGTGAACTTAAAGTGAGTCTTGAGAAACAACATTGGTAGAAGAGGGAGGAATCATTAGGTGCATCAGTAATCTCTGAAGAACTTGGCTTTGTTGAGAGCTGAGCAGAGAAACTAAATATAAGAACTTAACTTGCACGTACAACGTCGTACATGTATAATTGTATATGGTCTATAACTCTATATGTATACACGCCGAAGGCTTATCCAATCGGGAACTTGACTGCAATGACCTGATCAGATTAAACGTAGGTGTATTGCTGTCACCAAACTGTCATTATTCTCGTAATATCATATGTATAATTGTAGGCTATATACTATATAGTCTATGCTAGAATTGAGAATTAAGGTAAGTTGGTGCAAGGCACTGCAAGCTAAAGATTTGCGCTTTAATGGACACATTATGTGCATCACTTCATAGTCTATAATAAATTATCTGATTCACAGACCTATGAAGCCCTTAATTATTCATTTTTCTATGAATACATATATATATATGCATAATATAATGAATTAATAATCAGGGTGATATGAATCCTTTCGAGTCGATACCGAAGCATAGAATGCTCTCTGGCGATTTCTGAATCCATAGAAACACGTTCATCCAGTGCATTGCGACAACGAATCATGCCACATAAACATGAAATATATGTGTATACAATGTCATTGTGATATATTATACATATTAATAGTCATATGCACACACACACACACACACACACACACATATATATATTATATATAGAACTTAGATTTGAGATGCATAATTGTGTGATAGAAAGAGCCACGGTGTCCGGCTTAAGATTTGGTCGATGCCGATAGAACAATTCAAGACTTGCTAATGCACTAACGCTGTCGGAACTTCGATTTCTGGCCGCGCTATATTAAGACATGGTAGCTACTGCTGCTGCTTCTACACCTCCCTAGCTCCTCCCTTCTCCCTCCATCCATCTCCCGCCTCCGCATCCCTTCCCTGCCTCCGTCGGCACCTCGCCCCCTGCTTGCTTGCACCCTGCAATCATAGATCTGATGCAACTATTCCATCTCGCGTCTAATGCGTCGCATCTCCTCTTCATTTCTCTTCGTGAGAATTGGTCAGTAATTGCTGTTCAGAGCTGCATATATAGAGCCACGTTGGATACTACATGGTCATTCCAAACGAATCCAACGATTTCTCTTTTGCATTAACTCTGATTCTTGTAGGGGAGATAAGGTCGAGGAGCGAACGATTTTTTTTATCACATATGATTCTAAACGAATTCTTCATAAAACCTTTGCTATCGAGTATTTGATGTTTATATTTACAGGTCCTTCTTCGCGATCTTGGTTTTGAACTTTCATTTGTAGTCTATTATACTTTGCTCGTTTATAAGTTTAGAGGTTGAGAACCATTGCATCGGAAAAGTAAATCATTGTAATTTTCACTTGACACACATACCACTTGACTATTTATTTATTTTATTTATTTCTCCATTTATATAGCACCTCTTCAATGTCTCTACTCAGAGGCGCTCCGGACTACAGCGCGGAAACTGCATCGGAGTATCACGACCAAGCGCTGAGCAATTCCGAGTGAAGGACTTGCTCAAGGTCCCTACGCGGTGGCTTGAGGCGGATTCGAAACTGGAACCTTCCGGCTTCAAGGCAACGACGCCATCACCACTACACTACTGCGCCCCACAAATACCACTAATACTACTCTCACTGCCAATCCAACTACTATTATCACCACCGTAATTACTATTACTGCTGCATGCTGCATGCTGCTGCTGCTATAGTGCTGTATGTGTCCCAGTTTCACCTTATTTTTCATTAGCATCATTAGTGATTTGTTGCAAAGAAACTTGCTTAAAGATCAGATGTAGTATTTAAACAAATCTGTGTCAATTTTCCAGGGGAGGCGAGTGCCCCCTCTTGCCCCTATGTGCGATGGCCCATGACTACTGCTACTATTTCTACTGCTACTGCTGCTGTTGTTGCTGCTGCTGCTGCTATACTACTACTACTACTACCACTACTACCACCACCACTACTACTACTACTACTACTACTACTACTACTACTACTACTACTACTACTACTACTACTACTACTACTACTACTACTACTACTGCTACTACTACTACTACTACTACCACCACTACCACCGCCACTACAACTACTACTACCACTGCTACTGCAGCCATTACTACTACATAACGCACAAGGCAAGTAAATTTGAGTTTGCGGTGCAAAGCATTTGTGATTATTGAAGGAGATGCTAAAGACGCGCCGCACACTGCACCATCTGTGGTTAGGCTGAGACCCGTTTCTGCTCAATGCCATCCCAACACAATCCGAGTCTCTGATCACATTGCTGCAGGCATGCTCCACAAATGCATCAATGACATATATAGCAGCGGTTCTCAACCGGGGGTCCGCGGACCCCTGGGGGTCCGCGACCATCTGCCTGGGGGTCCGCGAGCACGTCCTGAAAATTACATATTTCTTAGTTAAAAACATAGAAACAGATAAACTGTCAATTTCTCCTTTTCCAATGGCGACATGAAACTAATAATATGATGATTAATGACAAATTCATCTGTTTTAGATGGGTCTGTTTGTAACCGACTCTTGATTTCGGGATGCTTTTGAGAGAGTTTCTTATAGAAAAAGACCACAGCCTGTAATTCATCTGAATAAACAACTCATGAGTTTCAACTTTTGCTTACATTGCTGGCATTTTTGAACAAACTGAATTCCTCTACGCAAGTGATGCAGACAAATCTAATCACCCTTAATTAGTGATAAAGTGTCTGTTGTACAAAAGAGATGATCTCTGGTGCAAAACGGATAGTGGTTGATAACTTTGACGCATTTTGATCAATTGCATGAATTCACATACAAATAAAGAAATGCTCAGATCAATCAACCAAAATTTGTTAATTTAATTTCCGGTCAATCATAGCAGGATCAGTTCAACTTCTACTTTGGTAATTTGAACGTTCACAGTTTTTCGTGAGCTTCCAGTCAGTTTCTTGCAAACTTTGATTCGTGCAATTTGCTAACCTCAGAATTGAACCAAATCATTGAACTGATTAGTGACATCAGGCCTACATTGAAGATGTACGTTGCATCCATGCAAGAGTTAGCTTGATGCATGAGTGTTTCAAGCAGATAAACTGTGCTCGAATAATTATGCATACCCAAAGCTTACATCAAAATAAACTACAGTTTTTTTCTAATAAATTTCAAATAATCTTATCAGTAATATAAACTTGTACTACAAGATTGCAGGGGCCTATCTATGCCATATTATAGCATACATGTAGGCCTACTATTACATAGGATTAAAGAGTCGCACAGTCACGATAATGCGCCACAGGCGCCAAATTTCGGTGGGGGTCCGTGACCGGGACCAAAAATTAAAAAGAAGTCCGTCAGTGTGAAAAGGTTGAGAACCGCTGATATATAGACATATTAAACGCTCTTCGTAGATATCCATCTGGCAGCATGCTTTCGTTCTTTCCCTAAAGGGAAAAGAAAGGTCCAGAAATCCCCTAAATGTATTTTCAATCAATCATTCATTCATTCACGCATACATTCACTTCAATATAGCGTATCATCAAGGAGAGTACCCAGAGGTGCTTCCGACTCTAACAATGCAAAATGTACAAATATGAGCTGAATATAAATGCTTCGGTTGGAGTCCCAAGAAGCAGGAGCAATCCTATTATAAGTTTGGCAGAAGCGAGAGCGAGACACGAACCTCAACTATGCAGTCAAATGCTTCAATGTGTGCTATTATAATAGTTATACCGTTTCTTTCCCCGCTTTATTCTGAAAGCTAGCGACAGTGGCACGAAATGTAGAAAGAGAAATCTATTAGCACTTTAGGTGTAGAGTTCTTTGAAAGCCACAACCAATAAGTCATCGTATGTGCAACAGTCGAGAGTCGCAGGTCGTCGTCTGTCGAGTTTTACGAGGCACAGAGCGGCATTGAAATTGAACTAAGAGAGGAAAGGAATTAATTACCTAAGGAGCAATTGCCGACGAAGCCCGTCCAGCTGTTATCGACGCAGTGTACGACCCACTTCGTTTCGCCCTTCTGACATCCGATGCTGGCGAATCCATCTGGACTGCGTTCAAACCACGTCTGGTCCGGCAGAACTTCCGGATCTGGACACCCAACGACTGGAATTACGATCAGAACGACGGAACATTAATTAGGACATTTGTCACTGGAAAAGCGAATCTCACGGACTGCCGGACGTGATCGGTTTATGAATCTGTGGCGCACATTAACAACGCATTCTATCTGTCTTCCCCCAGACTCTCCGTCACCACTGCCACTCCACCTGTTTTATTGGTTCTGTCTGATACTCGACTTATTACCTTATTTCTTCGTCTCTTGAATGTGCCACATGCATATTATGAGGATCAGCTCAGGATTGAACCGATGACGCTAGAGCGATGCAAAAGTAAAATCTTAAGCTTAGGTTCCAGCTATCAACCACTCACCGTGTAAAAGGTCACTTATCTTTACCGTTACCTTCATTGGATAAGACCAATAAATCAAAGGCTTATCCGTTTCGTTCAATTAACTTCATCAATTAAACCATTTTGGTCAGTTTCGTCATTCTACTCATCTGACAGAACCAGGTAATCAAACACCTTCCCAGTTACCGTACACCAAATCACCTTTATCATGCATGCATAAAAATCAATGAGGTAATCATTCACAAGCATTCAATTCAGCAGACGGAACCAGCGGATTCAATGACCTTCACATTCGTATCAATGACCTTCACATTCACCTCATCAGTCCTTCCCGATTTAGTATCCCCGGTAACTCATGACAGCGAAAAGTCATTTAATACAGTAGCATGATACGTTTAATATAGATCTATTTGGTTACAGTTATTCAATTGGAAAAATTGAGCATGTTCACTCTCAGACTGCAGGCACGTTAAAACGATAGCTTGCACGCAAAATGCGACTTGAGAAAGGAAAGAACATGGCTCATGTGGAATAAACTAACACAAATTTTGAAAAAAAAGAAGCAAACCCTTCTGCGTAATGTTATACTGATTTGCTATGGACAAAACGAAGTTTTCCATAATTCAATTTTCAGCACGTTGCTAAACAATGTACAATGACATCGCTATTTGCTGGTTGTTACTCAAATTTTTGCCTGCTTTCAGCTGGTCACCATGTAAGGATCTAGAACCGGACATCGATGCAGAAATGAGTTGGCAACTTGGCATTCCATAGTGATATCCCATTGTGAAGTACAATGTAGCAAACTGTGTCGTGGATTGTTCTAGATCAGCATTCGTTTGCGGGTTAATTAATAATCATCTTCAGTTTCACGGAATCGTGTAGCTATCTTGCGAATTGAGTTGACAGAAAGATCATAGAAAACGCTGTGTTGTTCTCCTGTGTTCCAACACTTAGCCTGAAATTGTTATATGGACGAATTGGTGAAACGCGATGTGATTTGAAGAATTATGGAAATGTCACGCGTCGTAAGAAACGTTTGCACTAAATCACGACGATCCTCCTTTATTCTCTGCTGCGTGAAAGATGACATGCGACGACCAACATCATTTGATTGCTTGCCATGAAAGAAATGGACCACGTTACGAATAGGAATCTCATGGACGTCCGTTAATGCACAGGACAAATAGATGTGGGAGGAAGAAAGGATGGAATTGGGAAGAATGGAGAGAGGGATGGAAGGATGGATTCAAGGAAGAAAGGAGGACGAGATGAGAGAAAGGAAAACTTTACCATCAACCAACAAAATGACCAAAGCGACCAAGACAAATGCAAAGAACTAAAAGATGCATTCACGCACACTTGCACACACGTTCAAAAATACATACATACATAAAAAATTCACACATACATACATACATACATACATACATACATACAATGCATACATACATACATTCATACAAACAAACATACATACATACATACATGCATACATACATACATACATACATACATACATACATACTTACATACATACATACATACATATATACATAATACATGCATTGCATACGCCTACATACCTACAGACGTACGTACATATATGCATGCATACATGCATACGCACATACATCATGCACCAAGCGCTTTTACCACCTGGAAGAAGTAGTCTATAGCAACCTGCGACATGATCCCCAGAGCCTCTCTTCCTTCACTCAGTTCATCCTCTAATGACGATTCTGTCCATTCGTCGATATTTCATTATCTAACGTATATTTATAGTACGCATCTAACGATACATTCTTATATAGCGCTACATGAATTACCAACTATGAATACGGTATACATGAATGCAATGCATGCATTCGCGAATCGTCTCAGATTCTTCTCTCTCTCTCTCTCTCTCTCTCTCTCTCTCTCTCTCTCTCTCTCTCTCTCTCTCTCTCTCTCTCTCTCTTTCTCTTTCTCTTTCTCTTTCTCTCTCTCTCTCTCTCTCTCTCTCTCTCGCTCTCTCTCTCTCTCTGCAGTTGCGCTATATCAATTTTCAATTGCGATTCTCATGAACCTTTACCTTGATTGGATCCGATCATGCAGAGCAGATCACATCAGTTGAGATTAGACCTAATTTTTTATATTCATTATATTAGATTAGATATATAATTAGATTCATTAAATTATATTAGATATTTCGGAATCAACTTAGATTAGATTATACATATTATAGGCTTTTCATTATTTTAGATTAGACATGTATAATTATATTCATTATATTAGATTAGGCATATATATAATATAATATTATATTAATTAGAATCTGATTAGGTTCTGACCTGTGTATCCAATGACAAACTTTCTCTGGTCGTTTGGTTTGTCCACAGCCACCGTCCAGATCTTGACGATGTTTCCGATGGACACATAGATCTCGCTGATCCTTCGGTCTCCCCCACAGATGCGGGTCGGTCGCTCGGCCCCGTTGTCCTCCATCCACCCATACTGACGACACATCCTCTCCCCTTCCCCCGTCCCGGACCCTACGCTTCCTCCACCTCTCTGGAACCCTGATCCGTAGGCGTTGTCCAGGGCGAAGTCGTATAGGGTGAGGTTGATGTGCTGACCCCTCTGCGCGATGATGACCCAGGGGTAGAGGGTGTGGTCGCAGGGTGGCCGCTGATCAGACGGGGTGTGGAGCTCGCTGGCGATGTAGCCAGACGGAAGGGTCAGGTTGATGTAGGAATGCGTGGAGCAGTAGTCAGCGGAAACCGTCTCCACTGGAAAGAGAAGAAGAAGAAATAAATAACTGGAGTTTATTGGGTTCCGTTTGTTGAACAAAATAATGGTCGATGACGCACACAATGTGGGTTAAAGGTAAGGCGCTATATAAATGTCTATATGCAGACATATGTGCATGATGATGATTTGACATTGGCACTTCTTTTCCTCTCTCCGACCATTGACTGTTGTTGTTGTCTTGAGTGCAATGATCACTGCGCTATATAAATTGACGGATTAGATTGGAAGGAATTGACTGTTGTTCCCATCATTGATTCTACAGATTAAGGTTCCACATGTACCGCCCCACCCACCACCCCCATCTCCAGTGGACTCAGCTACAGAACACTGACTCTATACTCGGTGAGAAGTGTGAGGATGGCGAGTGAGTGGAAGGGCCATCCGGCCTCATGCACCGAGGTTAAGGAAGACGTAGGCCTATACAGTACGGTAGTCTACTTGTTGCTGTTGTTGTTACCCTTCTTCCTCTTCCTCCTCCTTCTCCTCCTCTTATTCTTATTATTCTTATTGTTGGTGGCGTTATCGGTGTTGTTGTTGTTGCTGCTGCTGTCATTGCTTTTTTTGTACTAATGATGTTATGAATGAACAACTACACGATAAATAGAACAATGAACAAAGGCATATCAATAGTTCATAAAAAATTAGCCGGGACACATAACAGAGGTATAAATAGCTACTAACATTGCTAATATTATTTTGTTTATTTTATTTATTAATATTATTTTAATAATAGTAGTAGCAGTAGTAGCAGTAGTAGTAGTAGTAGTAGTAGTAGTAGTAGTAGTAGTAGTAGTAGTAGTAGTAGTAGTAGTAGTAGTAGTAGTAGTAGTAGTGGTAGTAGTAGTGGCAGTAGTGGTAGTAGTGGTAGTAGTGGTAGTAGTGGTAGTAGTGGTAGTAGTGGTAGTAGTGGTAGTAGTGGTAGTAGTGGTAGTAGTAGTAGTAGTAGTAGTAGTAGTAGTAGTAGTAGTAGTAGTAGTAGTAGTAGTAGTAGTAGTAGTAGTAGTAGTAGTAGTAGTAGTAGTAGTAGTAGTAGTAGTAGTAGTAGTAGTAGTAGTAGTAGTAGTAGTAGTAGTAGTAGTAGTAGTAGTAGTAGTATTTGTCATTATTATTATTAATTTTGGCATTTGGGCATATTGCAACTTATATTTTTACTGCTTTTATTTATTTCTTTATTTCTTTATTATTAATATTGTACCTTTGAAGAATTTATTGTAATGCCCTTTTGAATTGAAAGCACTATTCAATCAGTCATTTGAATGATATTCATCCACCTCACTTATGCACGCAAGAACCGATTTCTTCACAAATGCTACTTGAATAGTTGGTATGGATGTCTTTTGTATGATTTACATAGGAAGCACATAACTCTCTGTCAAACGGAATTGCATTCGTAATCCTCAATGTCATTCATCATAGCTATATCGGATCTGTTGAACGCCAAAGACAACCTTCTGTCATTTCGTGCAAGTAACATTATGCTACTTATAGAGCCTATATAGGCAAGAACAATTTTCGTACATTCTTTAAAGGGACGAAGAGAGATTTCTTTCTATGCTTAGTGAGGATGAGATCCTGGAACGGATTAATCCTACATTGTTCAAACGTTGTTCAGACGAGTAGACTTTCGTCTCAGCTGATGCTCAATAGTCGTCTATAATACGACCCACGGAGTTCCTTTCCAGTGGTATAACCACCCTACATGTACCGATGTCGCGGGATTAACCCGTCTCCTTTCTTCTTCAAAGAAACAAATTCGTCTGATTCCGGACAACTTAGTCTATGCACAATTCATTTGAAGAGCGTCAATACTACGTGGAAGTATTCCTGTTGACAGCGTGAAACGCGACATTTTTTTTATTATTTCACCTTTTATTCCAAAATCAGGACGTCAAATTAAGCGAAGCGTGTCAGCGTTTGATTAATGTTTGTTTGCAGGACATGTGTCATCTCCTTGTAACTATGGAAAATCTCTCTCTGTGTGTATATATCTCGATTATATTTTAACGAAGAACATTAGAAAAAATACTTCCCAGCTAAAAGGCAGTGGAAAATATAGTCTATGTGCCTCAGCTGGAGTTGAACTCACCTCCATTAAGATGGCTAAAGAAACGGAATTTAACTCAATGATTTTAACTCAAGACCGGACCGTTTTCTTTGCTAGGGAATTCTGAGTACAGTATGGAAACAGGACAATCGTGCGTTTGGCTGAAAACAGAGCAAGAAGTTGATTCCGAAATTCAAACTTCATGGAATGACACGCTAGCTGTTACCTCTGTGCATCGTCACTGCACCCTTGGTCAGCCGGAAATAGGATAAGAAATAGAAGTAAATATGTAAATTAATAATTAATTGATTAATTATGTACACATGAATAAAAGGCTAAGTTTAGAGAAGGAAAGGGAGGCTAAACCGAAACATGGTGAAAAGAGAAACAGACAGAAGAGACAGAGAGACAGAGAGACACAGAGACAGAAGAGATGATAGAGGGAAAGAAAAGATACGGAAACAGAGAGCGAGACAGAGAGATAGAGAAGGACGGATAGAGGCAAAGAGCGAGAGAATGGAGAGAGAGGGAGGAATAAAGATAGATAATATAGAAATAAAGATGAAAGGAGGAATGAGGCACATCTATAGAAAAGATCCTTATTTGCTGAAGTAGATCATTTCGTTCTGCCGTAACAATTGCATCACCGTCCACCGACCATCATCATTGGTGTCGTCGCTTCTCTTTCTCTGCACGGATAACTTCAAGAAGAATTCGTCCTAATCGAATCACGGTCCGTTTCCTTCTCGATCCACGGCATCTATAGCAACCGTGCGCATAGTCTTGCCACCCGAATCAAGTCATTACGCATCGTGAAAGACGGAGGCAGGGCAGGGCAGGGCAGGGCAGGCAGCGGTGCGTGCAATGCCTCTCACCAGAGGGACTAAGCAAGGATGCCGACGCCACAAGTGGCAGACTACGCCATCTTTAAATAGAGATGCATGGTCTTCAACACGATGGGGATGAGGAGAAGGAGGACGTAGTGATTAATTTGTTTCCTGCGTTCGCAGCAGCTACACCAGCAGCAGCTACAGCAGCAGCAGCAGCTGGTGTAACGATGGACGTGTCTTTTTCAGTAGTCGAGTGAAAAGGATGGATAGAGGAAAGATGGGAGGGTGGATGGGTGGGAGAGAGGGAGGGAGGGAGGGAAGGTTCGTGTCTCGAAAGAAGCACTTGACACCAGTGGCGCGAAGAATGACGACCAGTTCCGGAGACAGCCGAACGAGACCGGGCTATTGGAGAAATGGACAACGAGGGCAGGCATTAATCTAACGACCCACACGACCGACCGACCGACCGACCGACCGACCGACCGACCGAAGAATGAATAGAATCCAAGGTCGACGTATAAAGGCTTAGGTTAGGAGGAAAGGACCATCTAATGATAGATGCTGATGACATGATGGAGAAGGATAGTGGAGAAAAGGATCAGCAAGAAGAAAAAGGAGAAGAAGAAGGAGAAGAAGAAGAAGAAGAAGGAGGAGAAGAAGGAGGAGGAGAAGAAGAAGAAGAAGAATAAGAAGGAGGAGGAGAAGAAGGAGAAGGAGAAGAGGAAGTATAAGAAGGAAGTGAAGGTGGATGAATTTGAGAAAATGAATAAAGATAGGGCGAGAGAAAATATAGGAGAAGCGGAGGAAAATGAGATGGAAAAGAGGAGAAGGAGGAGGAAGAAGGAGAAGAGAATGTGGAAGAATGTGAGAAGTAGAAGATGGAGGAAGCGGAGAAAGATGAAAAGAGAAAGAGGAAGAGAATGTGGATGGGGTGCGGAAAAGGGATGGGATGGGGAAAGTATATAAATATGAGGAAGTGACGGAATATATACAAATTTCTAAGTATAGGCCTCATATTTATATATATCCATATTCTTTTCCTCGTGTATTCTCGGCTGCTCTAGCCTCTTAGCTTCTTTGTATAGTTCTGTGTTCTGTTCTTTTTTGTTGAATGAATTGATATCTCTCTCAGTCTTCTCATCCTCCAACCTGAGCTGTTGTTAGTGTTGCTGTGGTGGCTATAGACTAAGCATGAAGCATCCTGTTTCGTTGACAACAACCGACTTGAATGAAAAGACCCCACTGAGGATTGAGGAGGTCGATGAACCTTTCCAACCCCCAGATATGGCACATAATTAGACGAGTGGCTAAACAAAATGTAGACACGGAAATAAAGTTTCTTCCAATTAGGAACTCACTTAGGCTTATTTGTGGCCTTTCCCCGTCGCTAATTAAATTGAAATGCATGTATACTCGTGTTCTCTATTGTGCTTCGGTGGCGCTAATGATGTGCCGATGGTGAAAAAAATGGAGGCTCTTAGTTGTTGTTATGTAGAAACGGTGTTATTGTTTGGCCAGAGAAAATAGCATGTGCTATTTTTCAATCAATTCACATAAGTGCAACGTCTTTCCTTGTCGCGTGTATAGATATAGACCATGCACTATATCTCGCTGATCATACAAGGAGGACCCGTGGAGTGCTGTTGTTCGATACCTTTGTATCTATTTAGAAATTATATGCCGTCGTTCTGTACCTGTGGATAAATTTATAAATGCGATACAAGTGACATGTTTTTGTCTGTAAAATACAATAGGCGCAGACTATACAGCAAGGCCAAAAACTGTGCGAAACGACACCGACCCAGAAGCTCAAAAAGTTTTAGAAAGTTAACTTCGAAACGAATCACACGAGAGAATTTAGAGAATAGCTGACGCGACGCGAAGAAAAACGATAGCCTTGCTTTTAATTTCCACGTTGAAGGTAAAAAAAGTTTATTCTGCATGAAAAGGAGAGCCTCAGATAAATGTTTTTTTCTTTTTCTTGCGATCAGAGGGTAAAGAGGCTTATAGACTTAAGTAAAGTCACTCGACTCCTCAGCTTATGGTGCTAATGGTTATCTATTTATGTACTCTTTCATTATGTATAAGCTTAGGGTTTTAGATTATAAACATCATAACTATATCTAATTAAATATCTGGCATATCGTTTTAAATAAACCATATAAAGCATATTGTGGGAGAGAAGAAATGATGGAGCAGAAGATTACTTAATTACTTTTAAAAGTTCAAATTGAGAAATCAAGGGTGGAATGGAGGGACTATTCATAGATTTCAAAGATGAGACAGAAATAGTTATAAAAATTATCTGGGTATAAGTGCAACTCGAATTGATAGAGTAAGAGATGAAAACATGGCCATATGAACACACAGAGGTTAATACACTCGCACACCCCCTGAGGTCCCCCTCACGTTTTATGTGGTACTCGATAAGCGTTAGAGGGTGTCAATGCACACCTCTGTCTGTCTGTCTCTGTCTCTCTCACATTGCATCTACACACACGCACGTATACATACAGAGAGAGGGACAACAAACAGCGACAACCACTTCTACAAACACACTCGCATGAAGTACCAGGCATGGTTTTTTTTATCGTATTTCCGCTTAACGTACGCCTCTAGCACGAATGTTTAAGGGGCGCTATATAAATTTTGATTGACTGATCGACTGATTGGCTAAATAATTGATTTACTGGTTGATTGATTGACTGATTGATTGATAAAATTTGATAGATTGACTGACTGACTGATTGATTTATTGATACATTGATTGATTGATTGATTGATTGATATGTACCTGGAACGCAATAGTAGCTGACTTCCAAGTAGGTCTTAAGTTCCTTAAGACAAGGACCTGTGCTCTCGAACTCTGCATCTGGGATGCGGAACTCGCAGACCCTCCTTCCGGAGCATCGCTTATCCATGCGAACGAGGATGTCCGAGTAGCAGTCGATGTATCCGAGGTCGTACTCAACGCACCGTCCAACCCTCATCCGACCATAACGAGCTGCCTTCATGATGATCACCTCGTCATCCAAACACTCCGCTCGAAACATCTCCGTATCACAGAAGTCTCCGGCCCTCTCCTCCAGCCTCGTCAGCTCTCCTAATCAAACAGACATTGTGCACTTCAAATAAATCAATGCTGAAGAAAACAAATTAGCACTTCAAAAGAATCAATGCTGAAGAAAACACACTAGCACTTCAAAGGAATCAATGCTGAAGAAAACACATCAGCACTTAAAATGAATCAATGCTGAAGAAAACCCATTAACACTTCAAAGGAATTAATGTTGAAGAAAGCACATTAGCACTTCAAAGAAATCAATGGTGAAGAAAACACAGTAACACTTCAAAGGAATCAATGCTGAAGAAATCAGCCCTGGGTTGCTAAACAAACGACTCTAACAGCTATACGATATTCCTTTATTGAAAAATCAGGTTGACAGACCGCAACTGGTTACAGTGGACAGTTATGCAATTGTAACAAAGCACAGGAACACAAATTACAAAAGACATAACTCTTAACTATACTAGCAGAACAGACAGCCTGCAATGCACTACGTGTTACGCTGGAGATGTGTTGAGTATATGGCGGCAATGTCCTTGGGTCGGGAGCGCCTCTGAGTAGACTCCTTGAAGGGGCGCTATATAAATTACATAGATAGATAGATAGATAGATAGAATGTTCTGATATAGGCGCTCCGTAATTATGGGCTCATATTTTAGACTCATATTATAGGCAAATATTTCCCTACCAGCAACAACTTATTAGTAGCTTCTGTAGCTCAGCTGTCTGATTCAGTAACACATCAGCCGATGACGTAAGAAAGCCAAGCAGTAATGAGGTTAAGATCGAGAAACCAAGTCCGTTGAAACTGACAGAGAGTAGGCCTATGTGTTTGAGAGCTAAACACATAGAGACAGAGACACAGAGACAGAGACGAAGAGACAGAGACAGACAGAGACAGAAAGAGAGTCGATGGTTGATAAGCAATTCGAAACAGATGTTTTAAGATGAGCACGAAATGACACAAGCAGAATGAGGGAGCGAATCCACCAATTTAGGTTGAGTATCTTAAAAACTTGTTCTCCAAGCAATGTCCTATAGCTATAACTGGCTTTAAGTATGACCAAAATTATATATCTTATACCACTATAATTATCTTTGCAAAATTTCTGGCTCCCTATGTTTAGAGTTGTATACGCGCTCGTATAATATATAGGCCTATATATGGCAAGACATGTCTTCTTCGACCTTCATTCTCTGCCCTCAGGCAGGTTCGCATGTCCAACGACTCCACTCATCTCTATATTCTCTGCCTCTCTCTTCAGTCCACTCTAGCGGACTTCCCTCATCATCATCCAGTTCAGTAGCATCGTTCGTGGTCTTCATCGAGTCTCCCCCCCCATTCTTCCTTCAATGATTTCTCTTGCTATGGTGTCACCTCACATCATCTGGCCAATCCAGACATGTCTATCTATGTGCAATAATGTCGGTATGCGGATATGTGTATGGGTTATGCCGAATAGTCCATGTGAATACATAATGTGGTCATAATTATGCGTGCATGTATAGACACTTATAGCTTATGTACGTAGAATTGTGCATATATATATATATATATATAATTTATATATATATAATTATATATGCACAATTGCATAGTTTATAAATGGCCACATATGTACCGAGAATCATTCAATCTTGTATGTCTGCATATGCATGTGTGTAAGTATAAATATGCATGTGTATGTGCATATGTATGTGTGTATGTATAAATATGCATATAATATGTATGTATGCGTTCGTATTGATGCTTTCTTCTCTTTCAGCAAAGATGAGTGATTTGATTGTTCCATTCGTTCGTATTGATGAGCAGAAAATCTGCAGCAGCACCAATCATCGCTCAATCGACCGCTATATAAATATTGTCCCACGCAGAAGAAGAAGAAGACGGGACGAGATTCATTGGCCTTAGAAACCAGCCTTCCGCTTCGCTGTGCACGGCCGCCGCAGCCAATTGGACGCGTCGTCATTAAATGTCTCCAATCAAGCGTATATGGCGCCATAAGATCCGGAAGCCACCGGAAGCTGTGCTTCATCAACCGGAAGGAACCGATCGACCGACGACGAGCATCTTCCGTCGATCGCCTCTGCCTCCGTATCCGCATCCTCATCAGATTCATCACCGTTTACATGTGTCAATCATCCGAAGGCTCTTGTCGGTGCGAGTTATCGATGACCGGAAATGACTTTGACAACAGCTTCCGGCGATTTTTTTTTATTTCGACCCCCCGACCATCGGCCAGCCACGTTGACTGGCGTCTGGGACTTAACGTCTGGGAATTAAAGTGAGTTTTATGAAGACTGATGGTGCGATGATGCTCCGAGAAATGAGCGTTAACGTGGCTGGAGTATCCATCTAATGGAGGGGGGAAGGATAGTGCAATCATGCGAGAGCAAAAGCACGATGTAATGCGAGCCTGACGGTAACTTAACCATAAACCAGGGAACATGTGAGACATAATTATCGATTGGGAGATTGATTGATAGATTGATTGACTATACTGTGCATTACGCAAAATGCACCGGACTATACTGTTTAACCAATTCGCAGATTGGTGGACTGACTGATCGTTCGACTAACTGGTTGACTGACTGATTGACTTATTGACTGCTTCCTGGCTGGCTGGTTGATTGATTTAATGATTGCTTTTTGAAATTACTGCCATTGCACTTGTGCAGTAGCAGCAATAGGGAGCATCCAGCTGTCTTGATAAGGTTTCAATGAAGACCATATGCAACCCACCAGCATCTGAGCCAATCTCGTATTTTACGTGGAATTTCTTATTTTCTATAACAAATACTATTTATGACTGAAGTCAGTGATAGGTTTCTCATTCAAAGACTATTATCTAGCACTCCATGGCTAATCACGAAATCCCCGAATTACCCATCGCTCCACGCGGCCAATTCATTGAGACGGTCGCTGACGATGGAGAACAAGAATAAGGAGAGTAAGATGTTGAGAGATTTTGAGGAGGAAGAAAGAGGGAATAGAGGGAAGAGAAAACAAAAAAGTTGACGAAAGAAAGGAAAAAAGGAAATGATGCAAATGGGGAGAAAGAAGGATAAGGAAGAGGACACACTGAAGGACACACGTAGAAAGAAGTCAAGGAGGAAAAATACGGAGGATAGGCTAAGATGGTGGTGGAAAAGAAGGAACAAACAGAGCAGAGACAGTGGCACTGTAAAACTGTCAACCATTGTACTGTATATATAGGTTATAGGCCTATACATAAGAGCGTCTGAGCGGAAGGCATTGGGCAGACGACTGAATGAAATTGTTTGGAAGGAATCGATTGGACGTCTGAAAGGTGACATGTGGATAGAAACAAGAATGAATGAACGGTTTAAGTTGACATTCCAATTCGGATTCAGTCCATCGAACATGGCAGTCTTCTTCGCCATACATTGCGATCATTCACGCCACGTGAATTACGCAAAATGCACCCGATAGCATCAAGAGCATTGAAGGCGACGACGACGATGATATAGGCAACTAATCTTCCTTTTTTAAATGAGACAAATCCGAGTGACACACCACACCCAGTTAGATGTCGAAGCGCAATAAAAAAATAAACAAAATTAAAGTGAACAGAAAAACGTCATTGATGGCCGGCAAAAAGACCCTCGGGAAAAGTTTTTAACATTCTTTACTGGTGGAACAACTGAATGCGGTCTGTACAGGGCCGTAAATCCCGGGGAGGGAATTCCCTTCCCACTTTTCAACCTGGGGAGGGAACGTGAAGCAATTCCCTCCCCACAATTTCTCTCAGCTGTGTCACAATGTTAAGGTCTGCAAGCTGTAGGCGACTGCACATTGCACAATCGAATCGTAGATACTTGGAAACTTGCTCTGTGAGATTAAAAGATATAGACAAGAGGTGTAAATGTACCCATTGAAATTTGAAAGATAAGATCTCCTCTTCACTAATACAAAGGGGAAGGAATTTATGATGTGACAATTAAGTACGCCCAATATAGGTCCTATGATCTTGCAAGACTGCAGGGAGATAGCGGCCATACAGCGAGAAGACAGCTAATGACTGTATATATATACACACACACACAACAATCATATGTATGCATATACATGTATATTGCATACACACGTGTAAACTCAAACTGGACATTGGACAAGCTCGTGTAGGCTTATTATAGACTATAAACCTTTAATTGTGACTTAATGCACGAACACCTCTCCGCAGTATCTTCCCCGCCCTCTTCCGTCTGCTGATCGGACTTGATCACCTATAGTTCATCGGGCAAGGACTACCATGACCCAACACCTACCGTTTGCCATTGTAGACCCTTCTAGGTGGAATGACCTCCCTCTATCCGTAGTAAGATCTTATCTTCAGCCCTTCGCTGCTTGAAGTCTTTCTTATTTCCTCTGGGCTGTCACGCTGAGAGCGTCTCTGAATAGCTAGTAGCCTACTGTAATATGGGCTTTATAAATTCTCACATAGAAATACAACACAACACACTCATAATCCAGGCATACATAACATGTATACAAGTGCATAGGGTAATCATATTGGGAGTGTGGGCTCTCAGATTTGAAAGAAGTACTGACAGCAGTTCATCTCGAGTCCACATTAGGCTATACCACATATTCGACTGTATAGGCTAAAAGAGGATTACAACTAATTTTAAAGAAATTAAATTCATGATTAAAAGTGCTGTGCGTTAATAATTTATACAGTCTAATCTTTTTCGTTTTCCAAACCACTTCAATCTGGTAAGTGTGAAAAAAATAGTGCCAATGCACACTGCCTTCTCTATTATAACAGTTTTTCACATTAGCCTACATAAAAAAATTTGCCATTGCCTGAATCTGTGCATAAGAAAAGTGACAAACACTAACAGCATTATATCATTATGATCAGATTCCTGTCAGTTTATTTTTTCCACTTAAAAATTTGTGTTGGGTACTTTCCAGTGTTTTGGTTTGGCAAGAGAACCCTAGTCATGTTCCCTGTAGTCCGAACATAAAAATATGTGCAGTATAGTGTGAACGTCGAGGAGTGGATGGGGTTGTCGATGGCTAATTGCATAAGGAGAGCGAGGGACAGAGGGGATGTAGGAAACTGACGTCGTTGACTCTGGTCTCCGATCCGCAGCAATAAGTATGGCCAAGATGATGAGGGTGAATCTAAAAAAAATTAACACTAACCTTAACACTAACCTATATATAGGGTGTCACTGAACTCAGTGACCAGTGGGGTCCTTGAGGGGGTATACTGCGCACAATTCCGAAGAGGAAATTTTCCCTCCCCACATCTAGAAACAGATTTACGGCCCTGGGTCTGTATATGGTGTAAGTTGTAGGTGACTTTTGGAAGCAGTAGTGGTCGCATAGTAGTAGCAGGCCTAGCATCAGCAGCAATATGGTACTAGTAGCAGCAGCAGCAGTATAGGTGTAGCAGTAGTGAAGTCACTGAAGTGGCAAGGCTAATAATATCAAAGTGGTTAAATTGTAATTTTCGTATCCCAATGGTGGTTTATTAATTTCGGGCTAGCACGGTCTGTACACGAGGTCTGAAGGACGTGGGACTCATTAAAAAAACGGGCACACGGAGCTCAAACTCCTCACCCTAACTCATTGATAGGCCTAGGTGAACACGGTCGCGGGTTTAGCGGTCACATGGTCGCTATGCACAAGTGTGCATATTCATTTCCAGCGATCGTGGATTAGTTCGCTTCAGCGCTCGTGAATAAGCTGATGATCTACGCTTGACTTTCAAGTAGGCTAAACTTTGCTAAAGCTTTAGAAATGTGGAGTTTACTATTACAATCCAATCACTGTTTAAAGCACAAATAATAATGATAATATAATATATTATGGTGACGATGAAGGCACTTAATAAGAAAAATAATATCCTAACAATTATTATCATCATGAATTGAGAAAAAACTAACAGAAAAATATAAAATGGAACTTTAAAATGCCTCCTTTTAATACAGCACAGGCCTATTGGATATAATTACAACAGAATGCTAGTGCTAAAATGTTTCTTTACATCTAGGACATGTGAATATTCTATTTTCCTGATTTTCTGTGCTCAGCATTTTACTTCACGGGACCAATAGGCCCAACTCAAAGTAAAAAAATGTACAAACTCAGAAGCCTACACAGTCAAAACACATTCCTTTTATCAACTAAAGAGAGAATTGCACTACTGCCTTTAGCCTAGCTACCTTTTAGTATTTATTCAACAAGATCAGATATTTTCTTATCATAAGTCACTTTGAATGAATCAGGTGCTCAAACATTCAAATCCCCTAAAACCTGTGCTGGACGCTAGAACAAGCCTAAAACCTTTAAAAAACCTTGAACAAACCAAATTGTTAAACTCTGCTAACTAAAATTGCAAAAACAAAAAATTCAGCTAAAAGGAAATCTATTAATAAACTCAAAGCTTTAATTAAACTCAAAACGTTAACTAAACAAGATTTTACATAAACGAAAAACTTCAAAAAATGTAAATCTTTACATCAATTAAAAAACCTTCAAATAAACGAAAATCCGTCGGCTAACACATTAGACAGACGAAAAACCCTAAAATGACGCAAATTCTAAACTCACGAAAACTTTAAATAAACGAAAACGCACAGCAGACATGAACAAAGATGCCGCTGTCGAGCAAGAAAGCGCGTCACATCGTAGCAACCATGTGAAAATATTTCATAAGCAAAGTGGCTGTAAAGTGTAAAGTGAACAAATTGAAACTAGGAACTTTTAACTAGGCTAATCTTTTCTGTTTTCTAGGAGAAAATTTAAAAGGTGCTTTTCAAGTAGTTCAAGATATTCATCTTTCTGTGGATCCTCACAGCAGTGTCTTAAACATTGCTGCACAAATACTTCAATTTTAAACATTATCATCACACATTCCACAACCATAGGGTCTCATAATGAGACAATCTTTGACAGCATAAAATATTGAATGACCTCTGTACCATTGCTTTTCATCTTGATTTTACTCCATTGAGTCCATTCTCTAGATAAAAAGTTTTGCATAATTTCTGTTGTTAACAAGACTATTTCAGTATTATCATTATGAATGTTGCGCATATGCTGAATATCTTATGTGAAGTTCTTCCAAGTCATATCTGTGTTATGCTTGATTCGATGCTTTCACATAAATCACATTCACATAATTTTCTCCAAAGTGGGCTTCAAATGCTAATCAAACCCAATCCTATGCGTTAAAGTTTTTGTCATATAGATCACACTTGCATGGCTCTCCCCGCAACATGAGTTTTCAAACGGACTATGAGCTTCTCTATGTGTAAATAGTTTGTGACAAATGTTGCAGTGACAAATGTCACAGTCGTAAGGCTTTCTCACATGTGGGCTTTTGCATGGTAATATTCAGATAATACTTTGATGTGAAGGCTTTCTGTCAGAAACTACACTTGCATGGTTTAGTTTATATCCAGTATGGGTTCTTATGTGGTTATCCGGCTGACTCTTGTGTGTAAATATTTATGGCATAATTGGCTTAGTTGGCATAATGGCACAGGTAAGGCGTTCTACAGTGTATCATTTTTTTATGATGCATGTAATTCAGACAAGACTTCAATGCAAAGGTTTCCTGACAAAGGCTACACTTGTATGGCCTTTCACTAGTGTGGGTTCTTATGTGGTAATCCAGTGGTAATCCAGTTGACGCTTCCATGCAAATGCATTGTGACTTAAATTGCATTTGTATGGTTCTCTCCAGTGTGGCTTCTAATGTGAGAATCTAGAAGATTCTTCCGTGCAAATGTTTTGCAACATAAATTGCAATTGTATGGTTTTTCTCCAGTGTGGCTTCTAACGTGAGAAGCTAGGTGACTCTTCTGCGCAAATACCTTTGCACATAAATTGCAATTGTATGGTTTCTCTCCGGTGTGTGTTCTTGCATGGTGTTTCAGTGAACCTGTTATTGCAAATGTCCTGTCACATAAGTTGCACATGTATGGTTTTTCTCCAGTGTGGCTTCTTATGTGAGAATTTAGGTGACTCTTATCTGCAAATGCCTTGGGACATAAATTGCATGAGTAGGGTTTTTCTCCAGTGTGGCTTCTCATATGGCATCGCATAGAATATGCATGTGCAAAAGCCTTTGGACATAAATTGCACTTGTAGGGTTTCTCTCCAGTGTGAGTTCTTACATGGCGTTTCAGCGATTCTTTTAATGCAAATGCTCTACTACAAAAATTGCACTTGTATGGCTTTTCTCCAGTGTGAGTGATTATGTGGTAATC
The DNA here is from genome assembly GCA_949752735.1 of Lumbricus terrestris. NCBI lineage: Eukaryota > Metazoa > Annelida > Clitellata > Crassiclitellata > Lumbricidae > Lumbricus > Lumbricus terrestris. The sequence continues at coordinate 16,049,089 of OX457044.1, forward strand.
CAGATGACTCTTCTTTGCAAATGCATTTTCACATAAATGGCAAATGTATCGTTTCACTCCAGCGTGGCTTCCTATGTGAGAATTCAGCAGATTTTTCTGTGCAAATACCTTGGGACATAAATTGCACTTGTAGGGTTTTTCTCTGGTGTGGGTTCTCATATGGCATTTAATAGAATATGCATGTGAAAAAACCATTGGACATAAATTGCACTTGCATGGTTTCTCTCCGGTGTGTGTTCTTGCATGGCGTTTCAGCGAACCTGTTGATGCAAATGCCCTGTGACATAAGTTGCACAGGTATGGCTTTTCTCCAGTGTGGCTTCTTATGTGAGAATTTAGGTAATTCTTATATGCAAATGCTCTGTGACATAAATTGCAATTGTATGGTTTTTCTCCAGTGTGGGTTCTCACATGACATCTCATATAATATGTTTGTGCAAAAACCTTTGGACATAAATTGCACTTGTATGGTTTCTCTCCGGTGTGGGTTCCTGCATGGCGTTTCAGCGATGCTTTTGATGTGAATGCTTTACGACAAAAACTGCACTTGTATGGTTTCTCTCCGGTGTGGGTTCCTGCATGGCGTTTCAGCGATTCTTTTGATGTGAATGCTTTAAGACAAAAAATGCACTTGTTTCGTTTTTCTCTATCATGAGTTCTTAAATGGATTTTTAGATCATAACTTCGCAAAAATGTTCTGTTACAAAATTCACAGTCGAATTGTTTCTCGTTGCAATCAGAGCTTGCTGCCATGTCCACATCTTCAACATAGAATATTATTCATTCATTCATTCATTCATTCAAGTATTTATATAGCGCCTCTTCAAGGAAACTACTCAGAGGCGCTCCCGACTCCAGTACGGACAAACAGAACAGTTTTTAGGTGCTTATAGAATGTGTCAGAGAGTGATCTAGGGAACAGGCGCAGCTCAAGTGGGAGGGCATTCCATACCACTGGGCCAACCACAGAAAAAGCACGACTCTGCATGGTGGAGGTACGAGCAAATGGGACAAAGAGTACTTCCCTAACAGCCGAGCGTAGGGACCGACCAGTCCGAGCACTTAACACAGGCCGACAAAGATCGAGTAGGTAAGATGGAGCAAGACCTAGCTGGCAGCGCCATATTAAGGACGAGATTCTGTATTCGATGCGCTGACGGACTGGGAGCCAATGCAGAACCTCCAGCATGTAATTTGTTACATGACCAAATTTGGGCAGATGACCAATGAGGCGTGCTGCAGCGCGCAGAATACGGTCAAGAGAAGATAATCGACCAGATGGTAAACCAGCATAAAGGGATAGGCAATAGTCAAGACGAGCTGAGACAAAGGAATGTACAAGCGTAGTTGCAGCACCAGTTGAGAGAGAGAGAGCGACAGTGCGAAGCTGGCGCAGCTGATAGAAACAGGAGCGACTGAGACGATTAATGTGAGGTACAAAAGTAAGTTCCTGGTCTAGCACAACACCAAGGTCATTATATTAAAGACAAAATGAAACTAGCCCTCTGCTTTACCTACAATACTGGTGATGCCCTTAACTTCAATTACCTTGTTATCCTTCAACTCTATGACCAGACTTTTTATTCCACCATCCAATTGTCTCCTGGGTAGGGCTACTCATAAACATTGTGACTTTTCTCACCCAAAATAGATCAGCATTGCAGTTTGTCAACATGCAGCTAGCAATACATTCGTCCACCTTACCTGCAACTACACCTGCCGCATAATTATCTTCTTCTTCCTACTATCACATCTCCAAGAAGAAAAGTAGAGCAAAAAACAATACTACACACCTTCAAAGCTGACCTAGAAAAATTTTGCATCTCATTGTGCCTAAATAAACCGCCAAATAAAAATCAAATGAAATTACATATAGAAATCTATCAACAAATAGAAATGTAGGCAATCCTGTTATTCTATTGGAATAGTAGGCAATCCTGCTATTTTATTAGAATAGTATATATATGCAATCCTTTAGTGTATTTTATTCTTATTAGGTTTTAGTCAAATGTTCGAACAGTGATAACTACCATATTTTGTTGAAAAATAATAGCATAAGCCTAATTAATTATTTCAATATATTTTAGTGACCAGTCTTTATTATAGACATCTATTATGAAAGTTCCCCAGAAACCCACCCAAAAATTCTGGTGGCGAGGCAGCACATCCCATCCTCAAACTCCAAGCTAATCTACCGAACAGTGGTACAAAATTCAGAATACATCAATAATTAGTCGCACACACGTTGGACTGATTAAAAGAATTCTCACTAAATAGAAGTCGGATGATACAGAGGCATTTTTTTTTTACCTAAATGGAAGCTGAACTGAAGAAAAGGTTCATGCTTAAATTTGAACTAGATTGATAAAAAAAATTGTTATTTAAATAGAAGTTGGATTGATGAAACGAATGCCTGCCTAAATGGAAGCTGGATTCATGAAAAGGTTTCAGGCTTTCTGTTTTTCATAATCATGAATGTTACAATGGTTTAGACATAGTAACATTTCATTTTGTGCGTTTTAATAGTGATCAGAATTTGGGACCGCCGTTCGGAGGCTTACCTCACCTACCCCGCTCGGCGCTACGCCCGTCGGACGCTCGTTCGTCCTCCCCAAGAACCTTGACTCCCTTAGAGGAGAGGACTAGATTACACAATGGGTAAACGTGTATTTTAGCGTCGTAAATTATTTTCACGCTTATAATGGCACAAAAAGCGTCTTAAAATGTTTCTGCCAACGTGCTATTGCCTAACTGATGTATTATTATACTTAGAATTTGTTAAAAAGAAGGAAATCGATTGAAAAATTGTAATATTTTGTCATAGCAAACCGCCGATCGAAGTTGTTATTCAATTCTGACCCTTTCCGGAAGTTGCGTGCGGCAAGTGTGCAATAAGACAGCAGGCAAAGATAAATAAGTAAGTAAGTAAAAGTCCAGCTTTTTCAATTGCATCAGCTGTTTTATGAATCCAACTTCTGTTTCAATAATGATTATTTTTCGTCAATCCAGCTCCTATTTAATTAAGAAGATCCTGGTCCATCCAGCTCCAATTTAATAAACAACATTTTCACCAATCCAGCTCCATTTTATTCAGCAACATTTTCATCAATCCAGCTCCACCTTAATCAACAACATTTTCATCAATCCAGCTCCAATTTAAGCTATAATATTTTTATTATCCCAGCTTCTATTTCTCGCCCGTTATTTTCGTCAACCCAGCTTCTATTTCAGATATAAGAATACCATCATCCAGCTTTCATTACTTAGGCGTTGTTTCATCAATCCGACTTCTATTTCAGACCTAGAAATACCTTCATCCAGCTTCCATTTCTCATTTTGAACTTAGGCCGAAGTCTTGACGTACACGTTATTTATAGTCGCATGGACCAATATACGTCGATGGTTTGTGCGCGTACGCAACTTCCGGGCAAATGTTGTGGTTCAAAGGCGATCCGAACGGCGATTTCGCATGGGAAATGTGACATTTTAAAAACCTATATTCTGTCAATATTCTTCTCCTTACCAAATTTTAAGTGTGCTGTTGCATCTGTTGGTGAAATGTACGTTATCAGAAATAATTTACGGCGTTTTTTGTGCCGTTATATGCATGAAAATAATTTACGACGCTAAAATACACGTTTACCACACAATGTTTAATGACTGCCATCATTTCAACTTCTAGGCTACATTTGGTTAAACCGTAGTTTAGGTTGCTAAATTATTTGACCATTTTCCATCGCCAGATTTTTAAAAATGCGTTTAAATAGACCTAGGGCCTACATTCAGCGTTTAATGCAATAATAAACTGCACTAAAATGCAGGTTAACCGAATAATATTATTATATGTTTAAAAGTTAGGCCTACTTCTAAATTAATGACAGAAAAGAATAACTCACTTCAATCAGAGTAATAATTGCAAAATTAATCCTACTCTTGTCAAATTGAACAAAATGGCGTCGAATATAAAGAACATAAATCAACAAGATTTTGATGATCCACTTTCTGAATCTGGCGCAATATGACAGTTCGATCTTCAGCTAATGCTAGAAAACACGATTGTCATTCAGCGAAGTATAATTGACGACGCGTTGTGCGATGTCGACAAATTGGAGTTTTCGATTCATTAGGATAGAAACATCAGGCCTATGTGATTTAAATTTCTTATTCGCATTGGTGGAGTCTGGTTTCCGCTCTTGGAGGGGCTAAAGCCTTCTGGGGGGCTAGGCCCTGAAAAAGAAACCATTTACACGGTAAAAATGAATCTGGGTCTTCCTGGGGGGGGGCTTAGCCCATGCTTATTAGGATTTAGGGCCTACTAGAAAAATAATTCCACTCCCTAAAAACAGCAAGTTTAATCGATAATTCACTTTTCCTCTTACAGCTCATTCTCCTTAGTAATAGGCTACACGGCCTCACTCCAAGGCTTATGCTTATGCTTAGTAGTAGTAGTGGTGGTAGCAGCAGCAGCAGCAGCAGCAGTTGTAGTAGTAGTAGTACCTAGTAGCAGTAGTAGTAGTAGTTCGTTCGGCCAACTCAGTTGAAACTTTCAAAACTCGACTCAAGACATATCTTTTTTCTAAGGCGTACATCTGACAGATTGTGTTTGTGTTTGTAGAGGCGCCCTTGTAACGGCATGTGCTGTGTTACGGCGCCATAGAAATTGTCGTCATTATTATTATTATTATTATTACCTAGTAGCAGCAGCAGCAGTAGTAGTAGTAGCAGCAGCAGCAGCAGCAGCAGCAGCAGCAGCAGCAGCAGCAGTAGTAGTAGTAGTAGTAGTAGTAGTAGTAGTAGTAGTAGTAGTAGTAGTAGTAGTAGTAGTAGTAGTAGTAGTAGTAGTAGTAGTAGTAATAGTAGTAGCAGTAGTAGCAGCAGCTGCGGCAGCAGTAGTAGCAGTAGCAGTAGGCCTAGTAGGCCTTATAATGGTAGCAGCAGCAGCAGCAGCAGCAGAAGTAGTAACCTAGCCTACCGTTTTCCCTTATGCTCGACCAGCGTAGTTGGGCGTTCTACTGACGCATTGACTCAATATGGCGCTGTTTCCCCGGGAAATTAATATAGGGCTTTATAGGCCTATCATTTTTTTGCTAGCACGCGCCAATAGTATATAGAACCCTAGACACGATCATTTAGGGTGTTTGAAGGAATCTCTACCATGAATATCTTTATCGTAAAGCCATGTCCTTTCAAATTTAATCAACAGCCCTGCACTGCCATGCGCTGCTTCAGACGCTTCATTTCTTTGCGCCAGAGTTGGAGAGCAGCTGTTGCACTTCACGCCGACGAATAACTTGAACTTTACGTCATCTTTCAAATACGTTATTTGGTGCTACGGCCCTACGGGTTCCTAGGAATCTAGGACTGCCTGTTCCGCGCTGAATTTCATGGGGAGATTTGCTTATAGGGTCTACCCGGGTCATTGTCTTGACAATGACTAAATGACTCTTGACTAAAACTTCGAAAGAAGAAAGCTCTAAAGTGCTGTAATATGCCGAGCAAATTTCTGTCCAGGGTAACGGCCTCTGTTGTCATAGACCCTGGTCAAAGCTGGATCCTCCTCCTTGTCTTGACTGCAAATTTAGGTCCTGTTTATTTTTCGTAGCAGATGATTCAAGATATTTTTTTATTCCATCCTCTGTTAGGAAATTCGTTAATCGTTTCAAACGAATTAAACCCCTTATCATTTCGTGAGAGTAGGATCAAAACGCCATCAAGTCTGTCAACGAACGGCGCCTTAATTATTGCGTCACAAATAGCAAAAAAATATGATAGGCTAGCTATACGGCTGTTCCAAGCACATAATTAAAATTTAGCCTCGTGCCGGTACAACTTTTTCAGAGCGAATAGCCTGAATAAAAGAATAAAAGAATAGCCTACTAGAGTGAAATCTCGCTAACTTGACGCGTAAAGTATAAATAAATTTTTAAAAACGGCGGATTTATATGGATGCAAAGTTGGTTCATTTATTCTGGTCCACCCTGTATAATATTATACAAAGTTCTCGTGGGTCTGTGATACAGTGTTTTGCATGTCTGATAATACATATCTTCTATTATATATTAAATTATATACAAAGTTCTGGTTGCTGCAGTGTTCTGTATAATGTAAATTTATCTATGATGGAGCAGTATCGCTCTTGCATGCATGCTATGTAGGCCTATACAATTGTAGGCCCCTGCATACAGAAGAGTTAGGCTACATTATCTTACCGAAGTCTATTTTTGCTGCCACTGACTTCACCGTATTTCTTTTATGCTGATTACGCGTATACTATTAAAAGAATGATGAGCGCGCCCATCAAAGAATGGCAGGGAGGCTAGTGCCAAATAGTAACAGGAAGTCACTACTAATGAATGGTCTGGTGTATCGCATTACGGAAGAAGCCACTGCTGACGTTAAGGAAAATGAGAACTCTTAGGTAAGTCCTATTTTTCAACCAAGGAATCATTCAGATTAGAATGGTCTTCGTAAAAGCAGGTATTAACAAAAGCCGGAACAGCGGTTATTTCCTGCAGTCAAGTGCAACAGGGACGACAGAAGAACGTATACTGACTTAAAAGCCTACTCCTTGCAAACGCATTGTCTTGAAGAGGCTCAGGTGATCGCATGCAGTGAATCGCTGATACGTGGCATTTGTCAATATGAGTAATTAGTGACGAAGAAAATTATATTTAGTAAGAAGTTTGAATATGTGGAGCAGTTCAGGCTGTTGTCATGGGCAAGACGGAATGGCTTACAATTTTTGGGAATGTTGTTTCCATAGCAAGTAGGCTAAAGAAAATCTCCACGCAGACCACGCTTCAATAAAAAATGTCAGATTGTAAAAAGTCTACTGAAAATATTTTGCAGCCTGTGTCAGGCTTAAAAAACTGCAGACAATTATAGTTTAGTGCGATAAGTTTTGATTTTCTGCAGGTAATTTAATTCCAGTTTTTTAAAGACAACATTATTCTACCAGTTATAGTGGGAAATAATTAGTAGCAGAGGCTTTAATTGAGACTGCTGAAAGTTACTATTAGATTCAAACGAATTATGATTTTCAGTATAGCTAAGGAAGCATAAATTTCATTTCAAGTTCAACGGAAAAGAATTTCTTGCCAGCTCTACCTTTTCAGAATATTATCCTCGGGTCTTCAAAGAATGACTTTTGAGGAAGACTCAGTTACAATCGTTTCTGATCCAGTAAGTTTTATTCAGACCAGTGCACTTTCATAGTGAATTCTAGCCTGGAATCCAATGGAGAAGCTACGATCAAAATCAAATAGATCAGGATGGGAAATAATAGGAAGGGAATGAGAGGAATAGTCTCTTTGGACAAAAACCTATTCAAATGAAGTAGACGGATGGATGGACGGACGGACGGACGGACGGACGGATGGATGGATGGAATGATGGATGGACGGACAGATGGATAGATGGATGGATGGATGTTTGGACGGACGGATGGATGAATGAATGGATGGATGGACGGATGGACGGACAGATGGATAGATGGATGGATGGATGTATGGACGGACGTACGGATGGATGGACGGACGGACAGATGGATAGATGGACGGACGGACGTATGGACGGACGGATGGATGAATGGATGGATGGACGGATGGATGGATTGACGGACGGATGGATAGATGGACGGATGGATGGATGTAGGAACGGACGGACGGACGGATGGACGGATGGACGGACGTATGGACAGATGGATGGATGGGTGGATATAAAAACGGATGGAGAGCATCAGATGACTGTGGCTAAGCGAGGTTGAACACAACAGTTTTCGTCATCATGATATCTGAGCCGATCACTCTTTCTAATATTGTCCGGACTGAAGCACGACGCTTCTGCCTGTTGCTCTTTAACCCTTCGCGACAAAAGTTTAGTAAATGCGAAATTCTATAACCTTGGTCGGTAGAGGGTTAACGACAGCGTATCATATTCAGGATGATTATTGTTGCTCTCCTCCTTTCTTCAGGCTTGGGACTGGGAATGCCAAAAGCACGACGCGCCAAACGCAACGCCACTAAAGCACACCTTTGTATAATAATACAGGTACGTAGCTCAAGAAGCAGATGTATACCTGCACCATACATGTATGTACATGCCTGTCAAGTGCTGCGAAGATTTATATTTGGAACGAGAAATTGCATTATAATAACGGATTGTCAGGTTTCACAGGACAAGCTATAGTATCGCGTTTCATCATGATGACCGCATATAATGTTGCTGCGAAAGGAAGTCGGCTAATAAGAAAAAATATGCGAAAGGAGGAGAGGCGAAAGACGACAGAATGCATGGGGAAAGAATAGAATGGATAGTCTAATAATAATTATTATGAAAAATGAGAGGAATAGTGTCTTTGGATAAAAGCTCATCAAGGTGAGATGGATGGATGCATGGGTGGATGGATGGATGGATCCGATGGAGCCATGGTTTCTGAAATAATGGGCTAGTTAGAAGCCAACTTCCGCTTTTGTTTCTCATATGACGATTGGTTTCTTAGTAATGTTATGCAGAAATTTTGCATGACTGGCTATCAAAAGTGACACGAGGCTCTGAAACGAGGCTTTAAAAGGAGGTCAGTTCGTTGCACTGACCCAAAAATAGTTCCGTCAAGAGGTCAGACCGGTTGGTGAAGGTCAAAATTAATTATGTGGCGCCATCGATTCATTCTCCATCGAGCGATGATCATCGAATATGGATTTAATAATTGACGGGTCCTTCTTCCGGTTCGTGGCTCAGCCTCTGACGGAGGAGGAAGAGGAGGTGGAGAAGTAGGAAGAGGAGGAGGAGGAGGAGGAGGAGGAGGAGGAGGAGGAGGAGAGGAGGAGGTGGACAGATTAATTGCATGTATGTCAGTAATAAAGCGACGACGAAGCCACGGGGGCGGAAGGGCCACTGAATGATCTATCGATGCTGATGGGGGTCGAGCGAAGGACGGAAGGAAGGACGAGAGAGGACGGAAAGCAGCAACAGTGATTGGGTCATTACGTAGGGATGAGGAGAACGCTTTAGCGGCTTCGATCTCCGCTCGACGCCCGCCCTCTCCTCCGTGATGGATACCCGTTGGATTAGAATGGAAACGTCGTATGCGACAGACATATCACATATCTCCTCTATATGTGTCTGTTGCTGAATCCTCCGCGTCGGACTGACCCACGAGTATGAATGAGTGATACGAAGTTCAGAGAATTAGACATAGGGCCTATACGGAAACAATAAGAGCCTATGAATGGAAGATCCCGCTAGGTAGGGGCTCTAATTTAGTTCCGTCATCACTCATGTTGACCTCCTACCAGGCATGGGGTAGCTGGGGGATCCTCGCGACAGAAGTGTCTCGGGTATCACTTTGAGATATTAAAATGACTACCATGCAAATCCTATAGAAACATGTAGGCCAGTGGCGTAGCCAGGAATTTTTCATGGGGGGGGGGGTTTATGGCCGGAAATCCTGTTTTTTTGCTATTTTTCTTACTTAAATGGAAAAATAACCTTTAAAAAACTTTTTCCGGAGCCAATGGGGGGTTTTAACCCCCGAAATCCCCCCTTGCCTACGCCACTGGTGTAGGCTAACGATATTCCATGGTTTAAACTAGGCCTATCTATACCTTATCATAGTATGTGGGTTCATGGTGCGGTTTATCCCTCCATACGCCTGGTAAATTCCGCCCATGAGTAGCAGTAGCACTAGCAGGTGCAGTTGTAGATTACTAGTAGTAATAGTAGTGGTGGTCGTGGAAGCAGTAGTGGTCGTATAGTAGTAGCAGGCCTAGCATCAGCAGCAATATGGTACTAGTAGTAGTAGCAGCAGTATAGGTCTAGCAGTAGTGAAGTCACTGTAGTGGCAAACCTAATAATATCAAAGTGGTTAAATTGTAATTTTCGTATACCAATGGTGATTTATTCATTTCGGGCTAGCACGGTCGGTACACGGGGTCTGAAGGACGTGGGACTCATTAAAAAAAACGGGCACAGGGAGCTCAAACTCATCACCCTAACTCATTGATAGGTGAACACGGTCGCGGGTTTAGCGGCCACATGGTCGCTATATACAAGTGTGCATATTCATTTCCAGTAATCGTGGATTAGTTCGCTTCAGCGCTCGTGAATAAGCTGATGCTCTACGCTTGACTTTCAAGTAGGCTAAACTTTGCTAAAGCTTTAGAAATGTGGAGTTTACTATTACAATCCAATCACTGTTTAAAGCACAAATAATAATGATAATATAATATATTATGGTGACGATGAAAGTAATAAGAAAAATAATATCCTAACAATTATTATCATCATGAATTGAGAAAAAGCTAACAGAAAAATATAAAATGGAACTTCAAAATGCCTCCTTTTAATACAACACAGGCCCATTGGATATAATTACAACAGAATGCTAGTGCTAAAATGTTTCTTCACATCTTGGACATGTGAATATTCTATTTTCCTGATTTTCTGTGCTTAGCATTTTACTTCACGGGACCAATAGGCCCAACTCAAAGTTTAAAAAATTTACAAACTCAGAAGCCTACACAGTCAAAACACATTTCTTTTATCAACTAAAGAGAGAATTGCACTACTGCCTTTAACCTAGCTACCTTTTAGTATTTGTTCAAAAAGATCAGATTTTTCTTATCATAAGTCATTTTGAATGAATCAGTCGCTCAAAAATTCAAATCCCCTAAAATTTGCGTCGGACGCTAGAACAAGCCAGAAAGAAAAAAAATTTAAACAAACCAAAACGTTACACTCTGCTAACTAAAATTGCAAACTAAAAACTTCAGCTAAAAAGAAATCTATTAATAAACTCAAAGCTGTAATTAAACTCAAAACGTTAACTAAACTAAAATCTCCTTTAACTAGCATTTTACATAAACGAAAAACTTTAAAAATGCAAATCTTTGCATCAATTAAAAAAACTTTAAATAACAGAAAATCTGCCAGCTAACACTTTAGACAGACGAAAACTCTAAACAGACGCAAAGTCTAAACAGACGAAAACTTTAAATAAACGAAAAAGCAGAGCAAATATAAACAAAGATGCCACTGTCGAGCAAGAAAGCGCGTCACATCTAGCAACCATGTAGCAATTTTTCATAAGCAAAGTGGCTGTAAAGCGCGTCACATCTAGCAACCATGTAGCAATTTTTCAAAAGCAGTGACTGTAAAGTAGACAAATTGAAACTAGAAACTTTTAACTAGGCTAATCTTTTCTGTGTTCTGGGATGAAAACTTAAAAGGTATTTTTCAAATAGTTCAAGATATTCATCTTTCTCCGAATCCTCACAGTAGTGTCTTAAACATTGTTGGACAAATACTTCAATTTTAAACATTATCATCACACATTCCACAACCATAGGGTCTCATAACGAGACAATCTTTGACAGCATAAAATATTGAATGACCCCTTTACCGTTGTTTTTCATCTTGATTTGATTCCATTGAGTCCATTCTCTCTCTAGATGAAAAGTTTTGCATAATTTCCGTTGTTAACAAGACTATTTGAGTATAATCGCTATGAATGTTGCACGTATGCTGAATATCTTATGTGAAGTTCTTCCACATCATATCTGTGTTATGCTTTAATCAAGGCTTTAACAAAATTCACATTCACACAATTTTTCTCGAAAGTGGGCCTCGAATGCTAATCAAGTTTAATCCTATGTGTGAAAGTTTTGTCACATAGATCACACTTATTTGGCTCTCCCCTTAACATGAGTTCTCAAATGGACTCTGAGATTAACTTTTTGTGACAAATATTGCAGACGTGTGACTTTTCCCCAGTGTGATTTTTGCAAGGTAATAATCAGATAATACTTTGATGTGAAGGTTTCCTGTCAGAAACAACACATGCTCAGTTTATTTCCAGTATGGGTTCTTAAGTAGTCATCCAGTTGACTCTTATTAGGGCCCCCAGAAATTCGCGATCTTGCGCAGCGCAATTTTTGCGCAAATTTTCGGGTTTAGCGCAACAGCGCAAAAACTGGCAATCCGCGCGATTTTAGCGCAAATTTGGACAAAATCTTGCTAATTTGTCTAAATTGGACTTTGATTGACTTAACATCACCGCGGCCCATGACAGTTCAACATAACAGCGACGACCGATGTGCGATAATCAAAATGGCGACCGCCGAATGGGATGAAATCATAAATGAATTTTTAGTTAAAGATCGGTATTTTTGGTAGTAACGCACAAACTTATAGTATAAAAATTCCAGAACTTCACGGCCACACAATAAAATGTTAGACGAAGTTTCTAAAAGCGGTCACACAGCAGCGTCGCTTGATGTCTCGGCTTATGACAGAACGAACGCATTTAATCTATAGGCGTCAGGCGTGCACACAAAGACGAAAAGCTAGTACTCAGCACGTTGTGTAACTTGGTGATTCATTATAATAGAGGCTATATAATACTATTTTGAAGTTACATTTGCAATGAGCGTAGAATTCGGTGGGCGTAAATTTTGCAAAATTCGAATTATTTGCGATCGTCTGAATACATTAATCTTATGGTTATAGGAACTTTATAACTGCATTTTTGGCTTGATTGTCTAATTTTAAGAACGCCAAAGCTTTACATTAAATGACAAAAACACTGTTAGGTAGTTTGGTACACTGATTCAATGAAAAAACAACGAACATTTTGATTTTTTAACTTGCGCAAAATTCGCGCAAATTTATTGTTTTTGGTGCGCAATTTTTTCAATTTTTTTGCGCAAATTTCTGGGGGCCCTATCTTATGTGCAAATGCTTTTTGGCATAATGGCAGAGGTAAGGTTATTCTGCAGTGTGGCATTTTTTATGATAATTATGACAAGACTTTGATGCAATGGCTTCTTGTCAAAGGCTAGCTACACTTGCATGGCCTTCCCAGTGTGGGTTCTAATGTGGTAATCCAGTTGACCCTTCATTGCAAATGCTTTTTGGCATAAATAGCACATGTAAAGTTTTCTCCAGGAATGGCACTTTCTATGATAAATCAGATGAGACTTCGATACAAAGGTTTCCTTACAAAGGCTACACCTGTATGGGTTTCCCCAGTGTGGCCTGTTATGTGTCAATCCAGCTTCCTTGCAAATTCTTTCTGAAATTGCACTTGCATGGCTTCTCTCCAGTCTGGCTTCTCATGTGAGAATCTAGGTGATTCTTCTGTGCAAATGCTTTGTAGCATAAATTGCACTTGTAAGGCTTTTCTCCGGTGTGGATTCTCATATGGCATTTCATAGAACATGCTTGTGTAAAAGCCTTTGGACATAAATTGCACTTGTAAGGCTTTTCTCCGGTGTGGATTCTCATATGGCATTTCATAGAATATGTTTGTGTAAAAGTCTTTGGACATAGAGTGCACTTGTAGGATTTCTCTCCAGTGTGGGTTCTCGCATGTCGTCTCAGCGATTCTTTTAATGCAAATGCTTCACTACAAATATTGCACTTGGATGGTTTTTCTCCAGTGTGGGTTCTTACATGGCTATTCAGTTGACCCTTCCTTGCAAATGTTTTTTGACACAAATGACACATGTAAGGTTTTTCTCCGGTGTGCACATTTTCATGATAATTCAGATGAGACTTTGATACAAAGGCTTTCTGACAGAAGCTACAGATGTATTGAAATTCCCCAGTGTGGATTCTTATGTGGCAATCCAATTGATGCTTGCTTGCAAATGTTTTGTCACATAAAGTGCACTTGTATGGTTTTTCTACAGTGTGGGTTCTGATGTGGTAATCTAGATTATTCTTCTTTGCATATGATTTGTGACATAATATGCACATGTATGTCTTTTCTCCAGTGTGGCTTCTTATGTGAGAACCCAGCTGATTCTTCAGTACATATGCTTTATGACATAAGTTGCACTTGTATGGCTTTTCTCCGGTGTGGGTTTTTATATGGTATTTCATAGAATGTGTCAGTGCAAAAGACTTGGTACAAAAACTGCACTTGTATGGTTTTTCTAAAGTGTGTTTTCTTGTATGACATTTCAGCGATTCTTTCAATGCAAATGCTTTATGACAAAAATTGCACTTGTATGGTTTTTCTCCAGTGTGAGTTCTTACATGGCCATCCAGTTGACCCTTCCTTGCAAATGTTTTTTGACATAAATGACACATGTAAGGTTTTTCTCCGGTGTGCCATTTTTCATGATGATTCAGATGAGACTTTGATGAAAAGGCTTTCTGACAGAGGCTACAGATGTATGGAGTTTCCCCAGTGTGGATTCTTATGTGGCAATCCAGTTGATGTTTACTTGCAAATGTTTTGTCACATAAAGAGCACTTGTGTGGCTTTTCTCCAGTGTGGGTTTTCATATGGCATATCATAGAATATGTCTGTGCAAAAGCCTTTCTACAAAAAGTGCACCTGTATGGTTTTTCTCCGGTGTGTGTTCTTGCATGGCATTTCAGTGAACCGTTCAATGCAAATGCCTTGTGACATAAACTGCACATATATGGTCTTTCTCCAGTGTGCCTTTTTAAGTGGTTGTCTAGGTGATTCTTATACACAAATGCTCTGTTACATAAATTGCACTCATAGGGCTTTTCTCCAGTGTGGGTTCTCATATGGCATCTCATAGAATATCTTTGTGCAAAAACCTTTGGACATAGAGTGCACTTGTATGGTTTCTCTCCAGTGTGGGTTCTTACATGGCGTTTCAGTGATTCTTTTAATGCAAATGCTTTATGACAAAAATTGCACTTGTTTGGTTTTTCTCCATCATGAGTTCTTAAATGGATTTTGAGATCATAACTTCGTACAAATGTTCTCTTACAAAATTCACAATTGAACTGTTTTTCATCATGATGAGAGCTTGCTGCCATGACCACATGTCCAACAGCGTCCATATTAAAGACAAAACGAAACTAGTCTTCTGTTTTACCTACATTACTGTGGTAGCCGTTAGGAGTTAAAATCTGTAAAAATAAAATTAATGCCCTTAATTTCAATTACCTTATTATATACTTAAACTCTATGACCACAACATATTATCCCACCATCCAATTGTCTCCAAGGTACACCTAATCACAAACCGTATGACTTTTATCGTCTGAAATAGGTCAGCATTGCAGTTTGTCAGCATGCAGCAAACAATGTCTTCGCCCTCCATACCTGCAACTACATCCTCCTTCTCCTCTGCCCTTCTTCCACCTTCTTGTCTGCTTCTTCCTCCTGCTAATACTTCTCCAAGATGAAAAGTATGACAAAAAAAACTACAACACGCATGAAAAGCCGACGTTCCAAAATGTTGCATCTCATTATGCTTAAATGAACCGCCAAATAAAAATAAAAATAGAAAACTATTAATTATAGGCCCTACAAATAGAAAAGTAGGTAATCGTGCTATTCTACTAGAATAGTAGGCAATCTTGCTATTTTATAAGAGTTGTAGGCAATGCTTTAGTGTATTTTATTCTTGTTTCTTCCAGTAAAAAATATTAGAGTAGGCCTATTTAATTATTTCAATATAATTATTTTAGCACTATTGTTCAATCTAGGCATCTACACTGTGTCCGGATGAAAAATAGAACACAAAAGTGTCATAACTCAGTCAAAACTTGTAGGATTTGTCTGAAATTTTAAACACAACATCAGTGACCATATGTACACGAGATCCTAAAGCCGATTAGAAATGTTCGTGAGTTTTTCAAATTTATGAGCGTTTGAGATGCAGCACCAAAAAATGGAACTTTCCAACAAGCAAAAGCTGAAAGGAACTAAAATTCAGCTATAATTATATGGTGTTCAAAATGTCCTGGTACTTGTCTGTTAATTCACCGCCACAGGTTTCGTCTGCCTGCCTTGTCGGTTAGTTCACCGCCACAGTTTACCGTATATTTACGCACTGGTTTTTAGTGACGTAATGTAATGGTGACATCCGATTAACTTATAGCACGTCATAGCACACTGTCTCGCAGCATGCTGCACTAGAAGCTGGATTGATGAAAACACGCTTGAGAAATGAAAGCTGAATGAGGGTTCTTCTACAGGTGAAATAGAAGCTGGATGAAATAGGAGTTGGATTGACGAAAAAACGTTTAAGAAATGGAAGCTGGATCAAGGTGTTTTTAGATATGAAATAGAAGCTGGATGCATGTTGAAGTACATGAATGAAAATCATCAATCCAGCTTCCAATTAGGCTAGAAAACCATGAAAATCCTTTCATAAACCCAGCGTCTATTTCATATATAAAGAGCATTCATCCACCTTCCATTTCTCAAGTGCTTTTTCATTAATCCGGCTTCAATTTCAGTGGACGAGTTGTCGTTGGACCAGTTGTCGTTGGACCAGTTGTCGGTGGACCAGTTGTCGTGGAACTGTGTTCACTGCCATTCTGAATGACACTGCACTATTTTGGCCGCAGTAGTTACATTGCAAGTTTTAGGGCCCTGTTAGTCCTCCTATCAACAGTCATGTTTGCGAATATTTCATTCAAATTCATTGGTCTTTTATGCATCCTAATTTGAACAGTTCTTTTCAATGTCAAATGCGCGAAGCGATTCTAATTCCTATTAAATTTCACATGTAACCGGAGGTGAATTAATTTCTGCATGTAAAATTTCGTATAATGGGCTTCTGTGTGTGGCGGTGAATTAACCGACAAGTATCAATGTCCTTTTTGTTCACGAACACACGACCGTAGACGTACTACTGGTGTAGTAGCTGTCTCGGGATACACTTGGCTTCATACCCGCAGCTGTGGCCGCCTAATAGTCCAGACCTCGATCCAGGTACATGTACTGGAGGAGCGCGTTTTTCGTTCCCGTATTCATGACGTCGATAACCGTAGGGCGCGTCTGTTTGAAGAGTAGCATCTGTGACCAGGTGATCATCGACCGGACCATCAAACAGTACCGTCTACGTCTACGGTCGTGTGTTCGTGAGGCTTACCTCACCCACTCCGCTCGGCGCTACGCCCGTCGGACGCTCGTTCGTCCTCCCCAAGAATGTTTAATTACTGTCTATCAATTCAACTTCTAGGCTACATTTTACAACGCCAGATTTAAAAATAATGCGTTTTAATATACCTACATTCAGCGTTTAATGCGGGGTAAACGTGTAGTTTAGCGTCGTAAATTATTTTCACGCTTTTGGTAAAACTTCATTTTAGGTGCGTAAATTATTTCTCACGATTTCAAACCGGATAGTTGTCTGAAATTATCGTTAACACTGTAAGAAACATGTCCTCATGACGGAATCGGTTGCGGAAGACAAATTCATGGATATAAAACCTTTATCCAGCTTCGATTTCTTAAGCGTTTTATCGTTCATCCAACTTCTATTTAAGATCTATCAAACATTAATCCAGCTTCTATTTAAGATATAAAATACATTGATCCCTCCCGCCCCCATTTCCGAAGCTTTTTTAAATCCAGCTCCGATTTAATATTTTATTCAATCCAGCTCCAATTTAAGGCAATACATTTTACTCCATCCAGCTCCAATTTAAGCAAGACGTTTTCGTCGATCCAGCTTCTAATTTCATGTGTAACAATATTTATTACTCCCGCGGTAATTATTTTCAACGATCTAGTTCCGATTTTATCAAGAAAGCGTATACATGGAGAAATAATTTACGCACCTAAAATGAAGTTTTACCACGCTTTTAATAACACAAAATTCGCCGCAAGTTATTTCTAATGGCGTAGATTTCACCAACTGAAGTAACAGCACACTTAAAATTTGGTAAGGACAAGAGTATTGACAGAAAATGTGTTTTTAAAATGTCACATTTCCCATGCGAAATCGCGTTCGAATCGCCATTGAACCACAACAATTGCCCGGAAGTTGAGGTACACGCACAAACCATCGACGTATAATTATTGGTTCATGCGACTATAAATAACGTGTAGGCCTACGTCAAGACTTCGGTCTTAAGTTTAAAATGAGAAATGGAAGCTGGATGAAATGGAAGCTGGATGAATTGAAAGCTGGATGAATTGGAAGCTGGATGAAATGGAAGCTGGATGAAGGTATTTTTATATCTGAAATAGAAGCTGGGTTGACGAAAATAACGGGCGAGAAATAGAAGCTGGGTTAATACAAATATTCTAGCTTAAATTGGAGCTGGATTGATGACAAATAATCATTATTGAAACAGAAGCTGGATTCATAAAACAGCTGATGCAATTAAAAAGCTGGTCTTTTACTTACTTACTTATTTATTTTGTCTGCTGTCGTATTGCACACTTGCCGCGTGCACGCAACTTCCGGAAAGGGTCAGAATTGAATAACAACTTCGATCGGCGGTTTGTTATGACAAAATATTACAATTTTTCAATCGATTTCCTTCTTTTTAAGAAATTCTAAGTATAATAATACATCAGTTAGGCGATAGCACGTTGGCATAAATATTTTAAGGCGCTTTTTGTGCCAAAGAACTTTGGCAGAAAGTCAATCATATCACTAAGAAAACATCCTCACAGCTTAACCAAGACTCACCTAGTGCGGACGAACTAAACCAGTATTTTGCTGCTGCTTCCACTGATACAAACTACCTTGAGCCTCTACTGAAACATACCGCTAATACCAACAAGATCTTTACAAATGAACAGAGCATTTTCTACATCCTTGACCATCTTCATCATACAGCAGAGGGACGTGATGGTCTTCCAGCTTGGTTTCTCAGGCTTACAGCTCCAGGCTACGCGTACATACTGGCTTCTCTCATTAATCAATCTCTTGCAGTCTCCTTTGTTCCAAAGAAATGGAAAGAGGCCATTATATATCCTAAGGCAAAGACCACCAATCCAACCTTGCCATCTGACTACCGCCCGCTCTCTGTGCTACCGGTGCTCTCTCGGATAGTAGAACGTATTGTTGTCCACACCTACCTATATCCTAGTTTTGTTGACATGCCTGAACCGATGTCTCTTCATGACCAATATGCCTTTCGACCAACTGGCTCGACCACCGCTGCTCTGATATCCATTATACATCACGCTTCGGATCTACTCAAGAGTAACGATCATGTTGTTATAATCTCTATGGACTACTCAAAAGCATTTGATTCTATCAAACACTCTGCAATAACAAGCTTATTAGCATCCTTGAACATTCCAGATTGTAGCCTATCTACAACTGGCTCGTCAACTACTTACATGGCAGGAAACCCTCAACTCGCTTCAAAGGAGTTACATCTGCTTCTATAAGCATCAACGCCAGTGTTATTCAGGGATCTGTTATAGGCCCAGCTGACTTCATAGTAGGTACATCTGACCTCCACCCTCTTCATTCCCAGAACCGACTATCTAAATATGCTGACGATTCCTATCTCTTTATTGGCTCTAATCACTTATCTACTGCAACAGATGAACTCCAACACATCACCAACTGGTCTAAAGGAAAGAACTTGAGGATCAATTCCGACAAAACACGTGAAATTGCTATTATCAGACGCAACAAGAGCTCACTCTCAACCCATCCATCCATCTCTGGAGTTTCCCGTACAAAATCCATCAAGGCATTAGGAGTTCTTATTGGAGAGAAATTAACTGTTACAGACCACATCAACAAGATTATCTGCTCTGGTACTGCCTCACTCTATGCCATCAGAACCCTCAAGGCTCATGGGGCATCCATACAAGAGTTACAAACTTTTACTAGAGCTACTATCATATCAAGAGTTATGTATGCCTCTCCTGCATGGTGGGGTCTGGCTAGTCGATTGGACAAATCCCGTCTTGAGGGCCTCATGAACAAACTTAGACGAGCCGGCTACTTACATCCGGATACACTTACAGCAGAAACTTTAGCTCAAGAGGCTGATAAGGTGCTTTTCAAAGCTGTTCTGGGAAACGAACTTCATGTCCTTCGTAACCTCTTTCCACTACAACGTGATTCATTATATAATTTTAGGGAAAGGGCTCACAATTTCACCCTCCCCAATAAAGACTCGTTAAACTTTATCCCAAGAATGTTATTCAAAAACATGTACTAACTATTTTAACCATAAGCTTTAAGCAGCCATACTGTTAATGTAAACCTACAGCGTTCTGTCTGTTGTTTATTGAATAAAACGAATATAGGCCTACATATGATAAGTGTGAAAATAATTTACGACGCTAAAATACACGTTTACCTAATGCGGTAATAAACACTAAAATGCAGGTTCACCGAATAATTATTATATGTTTAAAAATTAGGCCTACTTCTAAATTAATTACAGAAAAGAATAACTCACTTCAATCAGCATAATTAGGGCAAAAATTAATCCTACTCTTGCTAGCCTTGCCAAACTCAAAAAAATGGCGTCGAATATAGGCAGGGATGCCACTCTGGATTTTGAAAGAGGTCAGATCTGGTCGAAAAAAGTCTAGAAAAGGCTAGATTGACGATTTTTCTGTAAAATACATGGATTTTTCCAATTTTCCGGCTTTAAATTTCTGACGACCCTTTTTTAGTCTTCCGATGATTAAAATTTGCTCTCTTTTTCTTCCCGAAAAAATTTCTGATGACCTACTTTTTTAGTTTTTCGCTCCAAAATGTCCAATTTTTGGTCCAAATTCAAAAAAATTTCGATTTTTTTCACGTCTTTTGTGCATTTTCACTTTAAAAATAATAATTTTTTATGTAAAAAGTCGATAAAACCCCCGTGAGAAAAAAGGCTAGATCCTGACCAAAAAAGCATAGAAACCTAGACAAGACCGAAAACAGTTTGACCTCCCTGGATTCTGTACTGGCAGCTTGCAAAATGGACAAAATGGATCGAGCCTGTCTTATAGCAGACTTTGTTTATATAGGCTAATTAATAATAATAATATCTTCTTTAATGCTTCAATCTGACACACCGCAGAATGATTACAAGTACAAGTTATACGGCCCACTGTAGCACGACACGCAGTTCGACTTTACAGCAGTGGGTTCGGTAACTTAACTAATTACAATGCTGGTGAATAACCAGATCTCCCTGATGTACATGTAATTTCAGTGTACTTTGAGAAATTTTCAAATTTTTGCAATAGTATTTAATTTTGTGCAGTTGCGATTATTTGCCCTACAGCTGGATTCCACTCAAGTAGTCAAGTAGGCAATAATCGATAGGCCAGCTGTTTGTATGGGCGCCCGTAGGAAGGTTGAAAGCCAATGGTCACTGTTACAGTTATAAGAAAGAGCTTGAACATGCAAGGCAGAAAGTTATAAGAGCATGCTTAGGCTATTTCTCTCTTTTTTTATTAGCCTACTATAGAGATCTCTTAACGTAGATTTCTGACTTTCACTGTCTGTATATAGCCTATAGCCTAATTCGTATCATTGGTGCATTAATGCAAAGAAATTTGCCAAAACCCCAAAAGTAGTAGTTAAAAACATAGGTGTCAATTTTCCAGGGGGAGGCAAGTGCCCCCTTGCCTCTATATGTGCGGGCGCCCATGTAGTAGGCCTAATCCAGCGTAGTTGTGTGTTCTCCAGTTCCCCATCTTGGATACCGTGCAATGTTAGGCCAAGTAGGCCTATCGAATCGTATTGTAGGCGGCAGACCCATCTAAACATTTACAGAGCGCCTCTCGTAGAATTGACTTTCCAGAGGCGCTTTCAGCAAAGAAGCTTCGGGGTGAAACGTCTTGAGTGAGAGCGAGAGGATGAGGCGAAGAGTCCAGGCAAGAGCTTATAGTATTATTCACGTTATTTTATTATAGGCTTACAGGGTGGTCCCGCATAAATGAACCAACTTCGCATGCATATATAGTTATATAGCCCAACTCCGCCAGTAATTGTTGGAATTTATTGTTGACCTACATGTATATCCTATTGGTGCGTCAAAATTAAAGATATTTCATTTTAATATTAGCCTTGAAAAAAAGTCGAACTGATGCTAGTCTAGGTTTTATAGTCAAATTTTCGAACAACGGCATCTACCATATTTTGTTGTCATTAGGTCTACTGACGCATTGACGCAATATGGCGCTGTTTCCCCGGGAAAATAATATAGGCTTATCATTATTTTTTGCTAACACGCGCCTAGAGCCAGTGGCGGCGCCAGGATTTTCGTTTTGGGGGCTGGATTTTCGGGAAAAATTTTCCGTTACAGCCGCCAAAATTTCTGACGACCTTTTTTTAGTCATCGATCAAAAGCCGAAGAAAATTTTCCATTTTCGCCGCCAAAATTTATGACGACCTTTTTTTAGTCATTTGATCGAAATCTTCGAATATGGTCCTTTTCCCTAATCGGCCGAACTGTCTATCGAATCTCGTACGTACCTTTACGATTATTTGGAGGGGGGCTACTCGTTAATCGTGCAAATATTTTATTTTTACATGGGAACAAATGGATGACCTTTTTAGGGGGGCTTAGTTCCCCTACCCCCTAGCGCCGCTACTGCCTAGAGCCCTAGACACGATCATTTAGCAGGGCTGTAGGCCTACTCAAGGGTATACGCGGGTATATGGCGTATACTCACCTACGTGAAAAAATGACAGCGCATAGTCACCTCAAAAAACGAGGAAGATTTTCATCTCTCATCCCACTTCGTGGTTTGTTATCAATTTTTTGATCGAAAGAAAAATAATAGCCTCGAAGCCATTTCTCAATTGTAACTTCAGCGGCGATTAGTATTTTAGTTACAGATGAAAATATTGATAACAAACCACGAAGTGGGATGACGGATGAAAATCTTCAAAACAAGAAGCGGGATGATTTTTCTGATATTTTTAGTGCAATAAATGCGATGACGGATGCAAATTACAGTTTGCAGGGGGTAATGTTTAGGAGGGGGTAATTTGAAACCTTTACACCGGCACTGATCGTCTGTCAACGAACGGCGCCATAATTATTGCGTCACAAACGACAACAAAATATGGTAGCTACTAGCTATACGGCTGTCCCAAGCATATAGCATAATTAAAATTTAACCTCGTGCCAGAGCAACTTGTCAGAGTGAATAGCCTATAGAGTGAATTCTCGTTAATTTGACGCGTATAAAGTACAAATAAATTTTTAAAAAGTCGGAGTTATATGCATGAAAAGTTGGTTCATTTATTCTGGTCCACCCTGTATGATATTTTACAAAGTTCTCGTGGGTCTGTGATACAGTGTTTTGCATGTCTGATAATGTATTTTCTTTTATGGATATTTATATTTTATACAAAGCTCTGGGTGCTGCAGTGTTCTGTATAATGTATTTATCTATAGATTATATGCAGCATTATTGCTCTTGCATGCATGCTATGTAGGCATATGCAATTGTAGGCCCCTACATACAGAAGAGTTAGGCTACATTATTTTACCGAAGTCTATTTTTGCTGCCACTGACTTCACCGTATTTCTTTTATGCTGATTACGCGTATACTGTTAAAAGAATGATGAGCGCGCCCATCAAAGAATGGCAGGGAGACTAGTGCCAACTAGTAACAGGAAACCGCTACTAATGAATGGTCTGGTGTATCGCATTACGGAAGAAGCCACTGCTGACGTTAAGGAAAATAAGAACTCTTAGGAAGGCCCTATTTTTCAACCAAAGAATCATTCAGATTAGACTGGTCTTCGTAAAAGCAGGTATTAACAAAAAGCCGGAACAGCGGTTATTTCCTGCAGTCAAGTGCAACAGGGACGACAGAAGAACTGACTTAAAAGCCTACTCCTTGCAAACGCATTGTCTTGAAGAGGTTCAGGTGATCGTATGCAGTGAAGCGCTGATACATATCATTTGTCAATATAAATAATTAGTGACGATGAAAATTATATTTAGGTCTAGTACAAAGTTAGAATATG
Source organism: Lumbricus terrestris (assembly GCA_949752735.1). Lineage (NCBI taxonomy): Eukaryota > Metazoa > Annelida > Clitellata > Crassiclitellata > Lumbricidae > Lumbricus > Lumbricus terrestris. Next base: position 16,072,777 of record OX457044.1, read on the forward strand.
TGAAGCAGTTCAGGCTGTTGCCACGGGCAAGACAGAATGTCCCACAATTTTGTGGAATGTTGTTTACATAACAAGTAGCCTAAAGAAAATCTCCAAGCAGACTACGCTCCAATAAAAAATGTCAGATTGTAAAAAGTCTACTGAAAATATTTTGCAGCCTGTGTCAAGCTTAAAAAACTGCAGACAATTATAATTTAGTGCGATAAGTTTTGATTTTCTGCAGGTAATTTCATTCCAGTTTTTTAAAGACAGCATTATTCTACCATATAATAGGCTAGTAGGAAATAATTAGTAGCCGAGGCTTTAATTGAGACTGCTGAAAGTTACCACTAGATTTAAAAGAACTAGAATTTTCACTAGGTCCTATAGCTAAGGAAGCATAAATTTCGTTTCAACGGAAAGAATTTCTTGCCAGCTCCACCCTTTCAGAAAATAATCCTCAGGTTTCCAAGAAAGACTTTTGAGGAAGACTCAGTTACAATTGTACCTAATCCAGTAACTTTTATGGCGCCACTATTCATGTGAAGTTAGAAGTTAGACATGTGCACCGTCGCAGGGAATTGTAACCGGGAATCCAATGGAGAAGCTACGATTAAAATCAGATAGATCAGGATCGGGAATAATAGGAAGGAAAATGAGAGGAATATATAGTCTCTTTTGATAAAAACCTATTCAAATGAAGTAGACGGATGGATGGACGGATGCACGGACGGATGAACGGATGGACGGATGGACGAACGGATGGACAGACGGATGGCTGGACGGACGGACGGGTGGGTGGACGGACGGACGGATTGGCGTATGTACGGATGGACGGACGGACGGATGGGTGGACGGATGGACGGACGGACGGATGGGTGGACGGACGGACGGATTGGCGTATGGACGGACGGATGGATGGATGGATGGACGGATGGATGGATGGATAGAGGATGGACGGATGGATGGACGGACGGACGAACGGACGGACGGACGAACGGATGGACAGACGGATGGCTGGACGGACGGACGGGTGGGTGGACGGACGGACGGATTGGCGTATGTACGGATGGACGGACGGACGGATGGGTGGACGGATGGACGGACGGATGGACGTATGGACGGACGGATGGATGGATGGATGGACGGATGGATGGATAGAGGATGGACGGATGGATGGACGGACGGACGAACGGACGGACGGACGAACGGACGGACGGACGGACGTATGGACGGACAGATGGATGGATGGATGGATGGATGGACGGATGGATAGATGGACGGATGGATGGACGGAGGGACGGATGAACGGACGAACGGACGGACGTATGGATAGATGGATGGATGGGTGGATATAATAACGGAAGGAGAGCATCAGATGACTGTGGCTAAGCGAGGTTGAACACAAGAGTTTTCGTCGTCCTGATATCTGAGCCGATCACTTTTTCTAATATTGTCCGGACTGAAGCACGACTCTTCTGCCTGTTGCTCTTTAACCCTTAGCGACCAAAGTGTGGTAAATGCGAAATTCTATAACCTTGGTCGGTAGAGGGTTAACGACAGCATATATCATATTCAGGATGATTATTGTTGCCCTCCTCCTTCTTCAGGCTTGGGACTGGCAATACCAAAAGCACGACACGCCAGACGCGACGCCACTAAAGCACACCTTTGATTAATAATAATAATACAGGTATATACGTAGGCCCTACAGCTCCAAAAGCAGATGTATACCTGCACCATGATACATGTAGGTACATGCCTGTCAAGTGCTGCGAAGATTTATATTTGGAACGAGAAATTGCATTATAATAACGGATTGTCAGGTTTCACAGGACATGCTAATATCGCGTTTCATTATGATGGCCGCATATAGTGTCTCTGTAAAAGGAAGTCGGCTAATATGAAAAATATGCGAAAGGAGGAACGGCAGAAAACGAAGGGATGCATGGGAATTAATAGAATGGATGGACGGATGGAAGGACGGACGAACGGACAGAAAGACGGTCTGACGGGCGGACGGACGAACGGACGGATGGACGGATGAATGGATAGATGTACGGATATAATTGGATGGATGGAGCCATGGTTCTGAAATAGTGGGCCAGGTAGAAACTAACTTCCGCTTTTGTTGCTCATCATTTTATGACGATTGGCTTCTTAGTAATGTTATGCAGACCTTTTGCAGGGCTGGCTGTCAAAAGTGACACGAGGCTCTGAAACGAGGCTTTAAAGGGAGGTCAGTTCGTTGCACTGACCCAAAAATAGTTCCGTCAAAAGGTCGGATCGGTTGGTGAAGGTCAAAATTAATTATGTGGCGCCATCGATTCATTCTCCATCGAGCGATGATCATCGAATATGGATTTAATAATTGACAGGTCCTTCTTCCGGTTCGCGGATCAACCTCAAACGGAGAAGGAGGAGAAGGAGGGGAAGGAGGAGGAAGAGGAGGAAGAAGACGAGGAGAGGAGGAGGAGGAGGAGGAGGAAGAAGAGGAGGAGGAGGCGGAGGAGAGGAGGTGGACAGATTAATTGCATGTATGTCAGTAATAAAGCGACGAGGAAGCCACGGGGGCGGAAGGGCCACTGAATGATCTATCGATGCTGATGGGGGTCGAGCGAAGGACGGAAGGAAGGACGAGAGAGGACGGAAAGCAGCAACAGTGATTGGGTCATTACGTAGGGATGAGGAGAACGCTTTAGCGGCGTCGATCTCCGCTCGTCGCTCGCCCTCTCCTCCGTGATGGATACCCGTTGGATTAGAATGGAAACGTCGTCAGCGACAGACATATCACATGCCTCCTCTATATGTGTCTGCTGCTGGATCCGCGTCGGCTTGGCGATGGGGGGGTCGTTCTGTGATGCTGCTGCTGCTGCTGCTGTCGCCTCCCTCTGCTCACCAGATAACACCTAATTTTCAGCGGTGATGTGTCGACGGTCATGCGCGAGGAGGAGGAGGAGGAGGAGGAGGATGAAGAGGATGAGGAGGAGGAGGAGGAGGAGCTGCTGAGGCTGACTGCAACACGACGAGCATCGATGGTATTAGGTCTTTGAGTGGTCAGCATTATTCACAATTTTTTTACGATTTTCTCGCATCACGTGACGTCTGCCGATTGCGACGGTAATTGGTCGACGACGATGCATTGCTGACGTCATTAGATGCATCTGCAGCAGCAGCAGCAGCAGCATGAGATGAGGAGGAGGATGGTGGAGATGCAATGGCATCTGATGCTGACCAAAGAGACCAAAGGGTATCGGAGACGCTTCATTACACTGCGGCAATTTGCAGTGAAATGCAGACGATTGCCCACTTAAGCCTCCATTTAACACGGATTTATAGATGCAGATATAGGAAGGTACATACACACAGGTTGGTAGGTGGAGATAGATTAGACAAATGGATAGATAGATGGATGAATAAATGGATGGATGGATGGATGGATGGATGGTTGGACGGACGGACGGACGGACGGACGGACGGACGGACGGACGGACGGACGGACGGACGGACGGACGGACGGACTGACGGACGGACGGACGGACGGACGGACGGACGAACGGACGGACGGATGGATGGTCAGACAGATAGACACTATTAGACAGACATTTCTTGTGCGCTTTTTTCCATCCATTCGTAATATGAATATTATATTATGAGAAGCAGTTTTAACAAATGAGAAAACGTGTAAGCAATATTTTCTGCGGTTGCTATAGTGATGCTGCCCCCGCTCAATAGTCGTAGATACGGCGTCTTACATGTGCGTTACTTCGACTGCGCTATATTTCGTATTCTTATGTAGGCCTATATAAAATAGACGAACTGATCATGTATTCGTATACATGTATAAAATAGATATCTACTGATCATGTATTCGTATACATGTATAAAATAGACATCTACTGATCATGTATTCGTATACATGTATAAAATAGATCTACTGATCATGTATTCGTATAGAGGATCCTGTGTGGCCGAGTGGGTTGTAGCCCGCTCGCCGCGCCGGCGAAGCGGGTTCGATTCCCCGGTCGGATCTTTACATACTGCGGGTGGCTCGGTCGCAATATAAACGTGGAGTCGACGCTGAAATCATCTTCGAAATGAAAAAGAGTCGTTAAACCCAAACATTTCATTTTTCATGTATTCGTATACATGTATAAAATAGATCTACTGATCATGTATTCGTATACATGTATAAAATAGACATATACTGATCATGTATTCGTATACATGTATAAAATAGATCTACTGATCATGTATTCGTATACATGTATAAAATAGACATACACTGATCATGTATTCGTATACATGTATAAAATAGACATCTACTGATCATGTATTCGTATACATGTATAAAATAGACATCTACTGATCATGTATTCGTATACATGTATAAAATAGACATCTACTGATCATGTATTCGTATACATGTATAAAATAGACGTCTACTGATCATGTAAATAGCTGAGCAAAGACAGCGAGAGATGATCCGACAGCGTGTCATCATCCATCAGGCAGGCTCAGACTCATCTATGAAATGGAAATATTTGGTGGTCGTCTCTTCGTATATGAGAAGCGATAGTGACTGCGGGCGATGCATTTGACAGCGAAGGCCGACACCCTGCTGTAGCCAATCGCTACGTCCAACGCACTTCTTGACTCATGTGTTTTCACTGTTTAGTTTCTATATAGCGAAGCTGTGAATCAGAAAAACCCCTAGAAGGGACGCCATAGAAATCTTTGAATTAAGCTTGCAATACAATTTGTTGAGAAGAACTTATGAATTGCATCATATATAGCATAGTCTACTATATATCTTCATCAATTCGTTTTTCTCAATTAGTTCATACAGCGATTCTTTGGCAATGAATTGGCGTAATAATTACCGTTTTAATATCGCTATTGCTAACAACAGTGTCTCGTTGAGTCAGCTGTTGCAGCTGAAATAATTCATAGCTCGGGTTTCATCTGCTCCCTTTCCAATTGTTGATTGAAATTCATTCTAAAATCACCGTCATGATATTATTTATTTACATTCTGCGAGTAGGCCTACGTCATTCGTTTGGGGCTTGAGAGATTAGAAATGTTGGAAATTATAGAGAAAGATGCCAAAGCATAATGGGTAGTAAAGGGAAGAAGAGTTAATCATCTCTTAATGTGTCTATTCACCCAAATATACCCTTTTATAAATCTTTCTGTTAGTAACTCAGTCAATCAATCAGTCAGTCAGTCTGTCAGTCACTCAATGAGTCAGTCAGTCAGTCAGTCAGTCAGTTACTCAATCAGTACCTCGTTTAGTCTACCAATTTCAGTCAGTTATTCAGTCAATTTGTTGACTTGACAGTCAACCAGTTATAGACTTTCAGTCAATCATTCAATCAATGACTTAACCAGTCAGTCAATCATGCATCTGTCAACGAGCCAGTCAATCATCCTTTGACTACTTTTAAATTTTCTAGGTCCTACTACTTTAGCCACTTATTCAGTCAATCAATCAATCAATCAATCAATCGGCAGTGGATGGATCGATGCAAGGGCACATGGATGAATGGATGATTTACCGGATCCATCCAGCAGGATTTAATCGTCTGTCTGTCTGTCTGTCTGTCTGACTGTGTTTGTCTGTTTGTGTTTCTATTTCTATACCAGCTTGTCCCTCTGTATATTTATTGGTCTGTATTGCTGTTTAACTATTGTTCTGTATTGATGTCTATCTATTGGTCTGTAATGCTGTCTATCTATTGATCTGTATTGCTGTTCAACTATTGTTCTGTATTGCTGTCTATCTATTGGTCTGTATTGCTGTTTAACTCGTGAAAATCATTTTCTGTTTCATTTGCCTGGATTTCTTATTAGTTCTGCTTGTCCGACCATTCGTCTCTCATCTTTCGTATCCTTCTCTGTCTGTCTACTTGTTTCGTTGAATGTCATTTTGTCTTCTATTCTGACTTTTTGAAATGAAATTCGTCGTGTTCAGTGTTGTCTTTCTGTCCAAATTGCCTCTTCAACTGCTTATCTCTCTTTCCTGCTCAGCGGCAAATGGATTGAATGGATGGATGGATGAATTGATGGGTGAATGGATCAATGGATGGATGGTTCGATGGATGGATGGATGGATGGTTAGATGGATGGATGGGTGGATGGATGGATGGTTAGATGGATGGATGGATGGTTAGATAGATGGATGGATGGATGGATGGATGGATGGATGGATGGATGGATGGATGGATGGATGGATGGATGGATGGATGGATGGATGGATGGATGGATGGATGGATGGATGGATGGATGGATGGATGGATGGATGGATGGATGGATGGATGGATGGATGGATGGATGGATGGACGAAAGAAAAGTCGGAAGGACGAACGGACGAGACGACGAACGGAAGGACGAATGGTTGAAGGACTGCCGGACAAATGAAAGGACTGAAGAAGAGATGGAAGGACGGACGGACTTAACGCTCTCGAACGTTGGAATAGACATGAAATGTCAATGGTTATAAACGGGGAAGGTCGTAAAAACAGGAGCAGAAGATGGAATAATGGACTTAATAATATTACTAATATTGCCTTGTTACTATGACTACTACAACTACTGCTACTAATAGTATATACTACTACTCTATCACTACTACCACTGCAACTACTACTACCACAGCTACTACTACCGCCACTACTACTGCTGCTGCTGCTGCTACTACTACTACTACTACTACTACTACTACTACTACTACTACTACTACTACTACTACTACTACTACTACTACTACTACTACTACTACTACTACTACAACTACTACTACTACTACTCCTACTACTTACTCATACTACTGCTGCTGCTGTTGCTTATACTACTACCACTACTACTACTACTGCGACGACGACGACGACTACTACTATTACTGCTACTACCACCCTATACTAGGCCTACTGATGTCGCTGCTACTACCACTATACTACTGCTGCCGCTGCTACTACTACTACTGCTGCGACTACTACTCATTATGGGTTGAGGCTTAAAATTTTGATGCGATATTGTTTTCGGCGATACCGGCTGCATAAAATGATGATGAGTAGTGAGCAATAATACGCTTAGAATCTAAGGCTCATTTTATTTTTCTTTAGCGATAGGCTTACCGCGTGTTCACAGCAAAAAAGTCGAGTCCTTCTAGATCATTATTTTTCCGTCTGTCTCAGGCCTATATGCTCCACACTTCGGTCTGGGAAGTTACTCATCTGCCACAGGTCGCAACATGGTTTTCTACTCGCTTTGCACTACCTTCTATCAAGTCTTAGCAACGGTTGTAGAATATTTCTTTCCGCGCTAGGCTTGGATACCTATAGCAAAGGAGACGTGACACTGAGGAAAGTGCACAATGCGGCGGCAGACGTGTTCATTGATCAAGAGTGTCGTTCAGTATAGGGCTGCGACTTAACAGTTGCTCTAAACGCCAGTTTATCTAGCGCTCTCCTCTTGTCAGTCATTGGCGAAATCCTCAACCAACTTTAGCAACTTTATAGGTCTAAAATAATTCTGCCATTGTCATTGTCGACCGCGGAAGGTCTTTCGATTTGTTCTTAATCCTGTCGAGCAGAAGAACTCTCGTTCTACCAATTACCAGATTATAAAGTATCGTCAGACACGACTCGATATCTAATCCTCTGATCCCTCTCTCAGGGTTCACCCAGTTCTCATAAACCCCCACCATAATCATATCATTCAATGCAGTCCATGAATAGACCCCTCCCTCCTCTCGAAGGATATTCTGATTCTCTCTCTCCTTATATGTGAAGACCTTCGCTTACTTCATAATCTTTCCCTGTCGGCAGATCAACGGCTTCCGGCTTCTGTTCCTATTAAAACCTCTGCAGAAAGATTAGAAGCTCGCCTTCCTGCCTTCCCTGTTTCTTCTGCTGGACAGAAAATCCATGCTTTTAATTCATCCAAGCCAGGCAAGATGTAGGTCAACATTAGGACACATTTTGAAGCCATGGTCGAGAGTGAGTTCGCCAAAAGCAAAATAGTTAACCCATACAGACTTTGCTATACCCACAAACTGTTTCATTCGCATGGTGTATTGATTCAGAAGGGTGTGAACTATTTAGGCGCGCCGCTTATACAACGATGTACAGCATTGTACATGTATACCATCATCAACCACGTCTAAAAGCAGCTTTCACATCACAATGCTTCAACGCCACTGTTGCTGCTGTTGATGCTGCTGCTGCTGCTGCTGCTGCTACTACTACTATTATTATCAACATTAGCACTACTACTAATACTACTAATACTATTACTACTACTACTGCTGCTGCAGCTGCTGCTGCCGCTGCTGCTGCTGCTGCTGCTGCTACGCCTACATGACTACTACTATAGGAGCGCTTCTGAAAGGCTTTTGCTTCAAGAAGCGCTTTATAAATTGTCAGATACAATACAATACTATTACGACTACTATACTACTTGAAGGAAGTGAGTCCTAAATTTAGGTTTAGATTAGATTAGCAGGGTCACAGAACGAACAGAGCAATGCAATGAATACCAACGCTTTGAACCAGTCAACCTGAACGCATAATTGAGCGTATCGCTTCGCTGATTATCAATTTATGACAGCAGCTTGAGTATTGCAGAAAATTTACCAGCGTAGCACTAAAATCTGTCCTCACTCCTTAACAGTTACTGTCTGTATTTGTCTTCAAATTCCTATTGAACGCTGTGACATTGATCCACATTGAGTACTCATTCACTCAGTCTCGTCACTTTTAGGTCTTTTCTCCTCATCTGAGATTGTCCATTATAGGCTTTATTTGTCTCTGCATATTGGTCGCAGGCTGTTCGCTTTCAACAATGCCAGCCGCCATTCCTATTAGTCGAGCGATATTCCGTCGAGCCGCTGACAAACAGACGGACAGCCATTGATTTACATTACATTAGCTTTACATTACGTTCTCTTTACGACTATGCGCTTCCCAAGGCAGAACAGCTTCTAATTCTTCGAGAAGCGTTCACGTCATGCAGTCCGCCTTACAACTCCGTCTCTCTCGTCTCAATCCGCCCGGCCGACAAATAGTCCGGCTAATCGAATTACTGCGCCGGACCGACGAACTTCGTCGACTGGTTTCTGATGAGAATTCTTCGTCGGTTTTGGTGATGGAGAGGACTGAGGTGGTAGTGACGGTTATGATGGGGGAAGCGGTGGTGGTGGTGGTGGTGGTGGTGGTGGTGGTGGGGTGGTGGTGGTGGAGGTGGCGGTGGTGGTGGTGGTGGTGGAGGTGGTGGCGGTGATGGCGGCGGTGGCGGTGGTGTGGTGATGGTGGTGGCGGCGGTGGTGGGTATAGTGTCTGTGGTGGTAGGTTGGGGTTGGATGATAGGCCGAGGTTGTTGTGGTGGTGTTGGTGGGGGTCTTCGCAGTTGTCGAAATGACACTGTGTTGTTGTTGATGTTGTTCATAATGATGATGATGATCATCATAGAGGCTGTGGTATGGGTAGGAGTGGTTATGTTGTGGTGGCGGTAGGCCTATGGCAGGAGAGAATGGTGATGGAATATTCTTTTGTATTTGCGACGATTTCTATAGAAATCTTGACTATATATACAATAGCAAGCAACTTCTAGATTTAGCTTTTTCACACAATCATGATTCTGTCAACCGCCAGGGTGTATCATGTTATGAGCTAGCAGCTCGAAGGTGAGTCCAGTTTCAACTGTTTTGATCGCGTTGGTCGTGTTGGTCGTGCATGGACTCGTGGCGGTGATGGTCATGGTAGTGGTTGTGGTGGTAGGGTGGTGTGGGTGGTCGTGGTCCGTGATAACCTTAATTGCAGTGGTCGCATAGGTTTGTTGGTGTTCGACGCGGTGATGGTAGTGATGGTGGTGGTAGTGCTATGGTGTAGCTGGAGGTGGTATTGGTTGTGGTTGTATCTTTGACGAATCTTAAGTCGCGCTCTGTTCATCCTAATGAACTGTCTGCGAATTGACGAAGTGCGAGGCCAGAGGTGGAAGTGCGAACATGCAGACATAGAGAGAAGCAGACATTGAAGCGGACATAGAGAGAGGCGGACAGTGAAGCGGACATAGAGAGAGGCGAACATGCAGACATAGAGAGAGGTGGACATTGAAGCGGACATAGAGAGAGGTGGACATTGAAGCGGACATAGAGAGAGGTGGACAGTGAAGCGGACAGCTGCACATCGACTCTAATTACATCATTTCGATCGACTGACCCATACATCGACCTCATTAGAACCTTCGAGACACACTCGCCACTCGTCAGACGGAGGATTCTGAGTTGTCTCCATTTTTCTCAATGTGCAATACAGCGCAAGATGATGATGATGATGATGACGATGCCGACGACGATGATGATGATGAAGACGACGACGATGATGATAATGATAATGATGATGGTGATGCTGCTGCTGCTGATGGTGGTGGTGGTGGTGGGGTGGTGGTGGTGTGGGGGTGGGAGTGGTGGTGGTGATGACGGTGATGACCATGAAGACGATGACGAAGATGTTGATTATGATGATGACGACGATGATGATGACGATTGCGACGATGATGATGAAGCCGAGCTTAACAAATACAAAGATGGTGAGCCAGCTGAAAGATGAGACGACGAATATAAAATGATGATAGCTGGAAGCGAGCAAAACAAATTAAAGTTCATCATAATTATAGTCATGCCTCAAAATAGACTTACGGTTTTATAGGCCGAATAGATCTACTAATA